>JAASAO010001581.1:0-55211 GCA_017311375.1 Mytilus coruscus
TATTAACTTAGAAAATAGCTTTGATGCACAATATAAATAGAGTAACGATATTGACATATGTTCTTCTTTTCTCATTACTAATTACATCATATACCTTTGCACATGTCTGCACATTTATCGTTATCAAAATTACAGGTTGGGTCTATCGACATTGCATCAACATAAATTACTCAATAATCTCTTGTGTGACCGTCAAAGCAACTTTTTACTTTTTGAAACACTTTATCAATACATATGTGGTAGTACTGAATTAGCTTTTGTTCGTTTGTAAGTTTATTTTGTTTGTTTGTTTGTCAGATTTTTTATCACAATCCTGTCCATATTAATCCCATTCATTTGAATGACAAAATTATTATTTAAAGATTATTGAAAAACGTAAAATAACAATAGTTCAGAAAAGTTTTACAGAAAAAGTAAACTTTAAGGAATCTTTAGTGCGAGACAACAACTCTACGACTCAAATATTTTCCACTCCTAAATAATAACAGCAAACAAACAAAGACAAACAACAACGAACAAAACACGGTCTTTTTGTATTTAGACATCTTATCCACCCAGACTACCTGGGTGGATAAGATGTCTAAATACAGAAAGAAGTGAAGTTTTTGTTAAACTGTAACCTACATGTATATCATATATCAGAAGGTACAATTGATTTCAAAAATTTGTCGTCGGGTACTTTTATTGTATATCAAGCTTCCCTATATGTATAATTTTCAAATATCATTTTAAGTACTATATTAACGACATACTACTTCGTGGCCGTATTTCAGTTGTTGAGAGAATAAACATACTTTGTACATATTTAGATGATACCTTATTGTGTATAGTTAGTTATAAAGTTAAACGCACGACATCATTTTAAAGATAATTTTATTTTTAAAAAGATGAATTTCCCTATTATGTTTTTCATGCTATTTTTAGTTTCTCTCAAAACTTCCTCATTCAACCATTGACAACATAAACAAAATGTCACCTTCCACGGTTTTGATTACTTTTACAGCTTTGGCGGCAAACACGGTAAGTTTAGAACAATTATTTTGCTGCATGCTTAAACTTTAAAATTAACTGATCAATTTCGTCTGGTATTAAGATTTTTCTTTTTTGTAAACTTAAATTTACGAAAAACACGCCTACATTAATTTATGATGAAAAAAGACACTCAACCAGTCACAAATTAAAATAATATGAGACTTTTTGTTTTATAATTTACAGATCAGATCTCAACCACTCTGTAAAAGCGACCCAGGGAAAGAAAATAAATCCTGTTGTGTTCCGAATTGCCGATCAGACTGTGTTTTTCTATGCCCAAAGACATATTTTCTACTTCAAAACAATTCAAGAATGTTATGCTCCAAAACGGGAGAGATAGAGGAAAATGGAATGTTCAACACTCCTTTTTTTGAAGAACCGTTTTGTACCAGAACTTGTCCTGAAGGCTATCACGCTTCAAACAATGAATCGATTTTACTTTGCATTCAGTGTAAAGCATCATGCAAAGTTAAGAAGTTTGTCAAAGTGTATAACACTACTGAAACAAATACAAATCCGAAAGAATCCGAAATATCGAAAATTGCAATTGTTTTATCAGCTGTAGCTGTAACGGTCTGCATATTAATTTTATCTATTTTTGTTTCCTAAATAAAAAGCGACTCTGCACATCTTGTGGAAGGGGACGAACAAGATACATGAATGTAAGTAACTGAATATAATGTTACTTTAACGAATCTTTCATTGCCGATTAAAAAAAATAACAAGTCAAAAATTGAATGCCGTTGGTGAGCAGACATTGTTTATCCTTTTGAACCATTCGAGTTTCCGAATTGCCAAATATGTAGTTTTCTTTGTATTGTCTGGGTCGTCGTTTTACTTTAATCATGATTTTGTTAATTTATGTGATTAATGTTATGTTTGATATTTGTCATTCCTCCCCTGGTATTGTCTCTCTCTTTTTTTGCAAAAATGCTTATTTGGGCCTTTATTGGCCCCTAATTCCTTAACCTTTGGGACCATAACCCCAAAATCAATCCCAACCTTCCTTTTGTGGTTATAAACCTTGTGTTAAAATTTTATTGATTTCTATTTACTTATACTAAAGTTATTATCCGAAACCATCTGTCTTCGGACGACGCTGACGACGACGACGACGACATGATACCAATATACGACTAAAAATTTTAATTTTGCGGTCGTATAAAATGAATCAAACACAAATATGGTGTTTTCTTTTAGAAATTACAGCTGTAAATATGATAAAACACATAATTTCTATATTTACATCAAAAGTCTTACACATGAATTACATACTACTCTCAAAATTTGCACACTTCATGAAAGATATACACCAACTGTTATCTGCTACTTCAAAATCCAAGATGGAGTAAGACACCTGAGCCACCTTAAATAAGTTTTCAAGTTGTGACCATTTGAAATTGTTGTTTTACATTTTCCCATAGACTTCTATAGTAAACACCTATATTCTATTTTACCCATGGTGACCATATTGGTTGTAGGGCAGGGTCATCAGATACACTTTTCAATCAAGATACTAATAATAATTGTGGCTAAGTTTAAATCCATTTGGCCAAGTAGATTAAGAGGAGAAGATTTTTGTAAAAGATTACAAAAATTTACAATAAAATGCTCCGCAGGACGCAGCTTGATACGACCGCAGAGGTCGAACCCTGAACAGTTGGGGCAAGTATGGACACAACATTCAAGCTTGATACAGCTCTGAATTTGGATTGTGATTAAATATTTGACACAGCATTGGTTTCTTACACAGAATGAATGTGGTCTAAGAACTTAAAAATTTAAAATTGGACATTTACCTATTGTGGTCCAATATCCAAAATCTAAATACATGGTGAGATTCAGCAAATCAAAGAACCCCAAGAATTCAATTTTTGTGAAAATCAAACTAAGTTTAATTTTGGACCCTTTGGACCTTAATGTAGACCAATTTGAAAACGGGACAATACTGTGCAATTGAATATTTCTTGCTATTGCGCAATACTGTGCAATTAAACATTTCTTGCTATTGCGCAATACTGTGCAATTGGATATTTTTCTTGCTATTGCGCAATAGAAGATTTCTTGCTATTGCGCAATACTGTGCAATTGAAGATTTCTTGCTATTGCGCAATACTGTGCAATTGAAAATTTCTTGCTACTGCACAATACTTAATACAATAATTTTTACATCCTGTTTGGTGTGTATCTCCTGCCATATCATTATTATTTGCTTTTATCATTCAAACAAAATTTCTCGTTCTATTATGTTACCGGGTATATATTTGTACCCCATGTCATTCAAAGCGAAAAAGTGAAAAGTTTATGATTTATAAATATATCAAAATTAATCAAAACATCGTCGCGATATAGAAGTCTAGCATTGATGCGACGTTGAGTTTAAATTAAATATATCAATGATATACTCATTTTTATTAAATTCCTGTAAACATTTCGATATCTTTTATATTTATACAGAAAGTGTAAAATACAGTATGAGGAGACCAAACCTTTTTAAGTTCTAAATAAAACACTAAAAATTTGAAATGGGAATTAATTTACAAAGTATTATACCTACTGCTAGTGCATTGACCCCTTTGAATACACGTCAGCTACGTTGTAATTCAAATTCATATTTGGTTAGAAAAGTTGGAAGACAACAGGTCTGTTCTTTATATAAAGAAAGCATCCTTTTACAATTCTATTAGTTAACACTTAATACCAAAACAATAGCTGCACTTATCTTATCATTACGCTATCAGAGAAACAGATACAAAACCAATCATGTATGATCTTATTGATGGATATTCAATTGCTTTATGGTATGTATTCTATTTATGTATTCAAATGTATACGAAGTATATTTGATAGCTACCTGATCTAAATTACACTGGCTTTTGGCCAACTTATATACAATGTATATGCAAAATTATATATTAAAGTTAAAGTCGAGTGAATAAACACTATAAGGAGAAAAATGACATCTGCCAAGAAGGAAGATGTTTTATTTATAATAATAATAGACAATAGTAAATCGTACAATTAATTTTTACAGCAAGCATGACTAAAATTGTCATTTAGTCTTATGTGTATTTTATTCAGAGTAAAACTTAATGAAGTAGGATGGGTTTTGATATTTTAGAATCGAATATCTATTTAGTCTAAGATTAAAAACTGTAACTGAATGGGATATATGCATCACTTATATACAACTTATGCAACTAATCTTTTAAATATTTCGAAATAGTTTCGTGGCAATCATGAGACACGTATCATACTGGTCATAGGTTTTATTTAACTCAAATGTACAATAATATGCGATGACGGTAAATTCAGCTTTTGTCTCATTCATTAAATGATCAACCAATATAAAGAATATTTCAATACAAATAAAAACAATTTAAAAGGTACTAAATACATTAAGGGGTAACAAAGCAATATTTAATAGCTAAGGATGCAAATGAAGAAATCTAGACCCTGAAATGTATTTATCAAGGTCTTATTAAAATTCAACAGATAAACCAGCAAAAAAAAATGAAAACAGCTCTTGATAGATTTCATGCGTCCGAAGATGCAATTGAAGAAATCTAAACCCTGAAATTCAGTGTTCAAAGTATTATTAGGCTATTCATGTAGCTATGTGATAGCTACATCAACGTTTTAGGTGTTGTATTATGCATGGATGTTACTGGCCTAACCGAAAATAGAACAATGTAGAGTGTCATATCGTATATTGTAATGGTATATGTTGATGGTTAACTTAATGTTGCAACTACTGTTTGCCAATATTGTAGTCAAATGACATACACAGGACTTATCTTACTGTCGTATGAATATATATTGATTGATATTAGTATCATTGTGTTAAGCATAGAAAGTAACCACTTAGTTGAAAGAACTTGCATTTGGACTTCTAACATCTGTATGTGATTTAAGGGCAATGCAGATCTGTCCCTTACCAGTGGTCTCTTCAGACATTTTATTTTTGTGAAAAGTACTTGCTTTTTGGCCTCAAACATCTGTATACTATTATAGTTAGTTATTAACAAATAGTTTTAAAATTGTCAGCGAGCAATAAAGGCCTTAACCGATGATAGACAAAAGATCCGTGAATGTATTTGATGTACAGAACGTTGCGTAATAATTTTCTTTAAGATAACGATAATTTTCATTTTCTAATCTTATTAAACATTTACATGACTAATTTCTAAATACTCTAATTGATAAATAAAACGAATCAAAGACAACCATAAATATTGAACTAACCAACATATCAAACTAACCAAGAGCTCCCGACTCCCCTAAAGAAATAGACATACAAACTAAGACATAACAAAAACGAACATCGCATGGTGCAGTTGGCCTGGCTTGGTACAGGCACAGAATGTGGTGGAGTTAAATCAGTTTTTCGTGCACTAAAACACACCTGTCAAAGCCAGATGTCGTAAAAGTAAAACACCTCATATATTGGTATCATGTTATAAGAAAGCGCCCTTAATTCTTTTAGTGAAAGTGAATTAAAAACTGTTATGTATAAAACTTATTATCACTATTAATAAGGACGAACAACTAAAAACTCACTCCGTGATCCTTATGGTAGAGTTTAATAGTGTAATTCGTGTATCCGTTATTCCAGTGAAATGAAAGAGATTGCAAAAATATATCAAGTACGAATCGATAGTGACTTTCTTTCCTAGGTGTAAATATTGTGTATAAAAATTTGGGGAACGGTAAAGTCATTCTTGACCTATTGTAAGACACATACGAGCTGCATGACGAACACTCAGAAAGACAGACAGAGTAATAACTACAGAGTATATATAGTCTAGTCAGTACCTTATTTTAAGTGGCAGTTTCTTTCCACAATATAATATTGTTTGATATTAATATCGAAACATTTTAAATCGTACAGAGAAACCCATCGGAAATGGAAAATGGGAAAAAGCTCGAAGATTTTGAAAATGTTCAAAGCTCTGACGCTCAAGGGAGGAATGAAAATGGTTATGTAAAAGATCCAACTACGGGGATTCAAGTGAGTATAAAATTTATTTCATATAATTTTATCTTTAAAAGTCCAAAAAACGTCGCATGTCGACCTTTGGGATATCGTCTAAATGTGCAAATTGCTGTAAACCAAAAAGATTTAGATTGTATGTAACATCGATTAAAAATTTAAGCCAAGTTATAAAATTTCCCTTCTACCCGTCTTCTATACATATATATTGGTTTCGGTAATAAAAATCACATATAAACATAGAATCTGACCGAATTAGAAATAAATCAAACAATCAGAGAACATCATTAAACAAAAATCGTTGAACAAATCATGTCTTATTTCTTAAGATTGTCATTGAATGTAACATTAACAGGAATTCAACGAATCATTCATGCACGAGAGTATAATCGACAAACGATTGACTACTACCCCTATCCTACTTTGTCACAGAACAAGTTTGAAATCGCGCTTTGTTCAAGTTCAAAGTTTATAAGCTGTATCTATAGAAGACTTTTGCATATACAGAAAACAGAAGCTTTGTTAAGCTATTAAGTCGTTTTATTGCGAATTAAACATTTAAAACCTGCAAATTCATTAAGTTTTATTTTAATGTTTCCAATTTTTATAACTGATTCACATTCAGGTTTCATTCTTAATGTTTGCACATCTCGTGGTATGTTCGTAGAGATATTGTGACATTATATGTGCCCCAGGATTCCATTGTCATTCAAAATCTTTTATTTGTATAAATTGCAACGAAATGAAGAATTCAAAACAAATTATTCTACTACATGTACATCATGTACATGCTGTAACCACGAACACAACGACACACGAACCAATAGCTTTTTAAACAAGGCTTAACAAATAGTTCTATGATAAGGAACTTTCAAAAAGCACTTTTGTGTGGCGCATGATAGAAGATCTTAATTTGGTCATATTTAAGTGAAGCATTTCGAAACCGTCGCGTTCGGATGTATATGGTCATATTCAAGTAAAGCATTACGAAACCGTCGCGTTCAGATATATGTGGTATTTGAAAACAGTGTCACACGTTTTTGTATAGTATATTGATCGTAAAGCATTCGATGTGTAATTTACATTTTAACATAACTACATGTATATTTGGTGAAGTAAAATTGGCACTATATTTCATTTTGGTTTTATTATTTATAAATTTGATATGTAAATTCTTACGTTTATCATTTTCGACGTGCTTGCAATCATCAACTGCAATATGAAATGCAGTATGAATAGCGGAGCTGATTTTGAGATTGTTGTTATATCGAATATCAAAAAGAATTTCCAAATACATCTGGAAGTATTGTCTCAAGGACATGTTTACTAATTTCCTTAGTCAAAAATGAATCATTGTACTTTTCTACCTTTTATTTAAGAGAGAAAACGGCACAGATAATGATGCATATGACTACGCAGAGGAAAGGTTTTATCTAGAAATGCATATAAACAAAAAGAGAGCAACAACGACGAGGATGATAGCGATGGTTATGAAGGGTATATGGAACACAACAGTGCAGATTCAGCAGCAACTGAACAGGATGTGACAGATCTCTATGCAAACCAAACATTAACGGCGGATCATAAACACGATAGAAGTTTTAAACAAAATCCATCAGATCACCATGAGAACAAAAATGCCCTTGAAAATCAGGCATTGTCAGGGGAATCTAATATTTCAAAAGAAATAGAAAATGAAGACAATTACTATGTAAATCAGTCATCATTGAGCAATTTTACTGACTACGAAAATACAAAATTTAGTGTAAATGCCACTGAAAAAGTAGTGGCTGTTTTTTCAAACTGTGTAACAGCTAAAAAGTAAATGATATGACTGCTGTTAACACAAATACAATTAATGTTAATCATGCTGAGAATGTATGCATACAGAATACAACACATGTGCATTTTCCTATTGATAAGGACTCAAAGTCAAAGAAAAACGACAAGAAATCAAAAACTTGGTAGTTATGACAAACCAATTTATATAGTCGTTCAACATATACATGTACGTTTTACGTTATGTTTGGTTCCGTGATCCTAGTAGAAGTTTGTTTAATCAAATTGATCTTCAAAAGTTAATATAAAGAGGAAAATGTCTCGTTCGAATTTTACTGTTTTGAAAATGCATTTTCGAATGTGAGAAAAAACGGAAATAAGAAAAGAAAAGAAGAATCTAGTAATTCCTCTGTCGGCTCCTTGTTCTTTTCTTGGAGAATTTTGAGGAAACCTTGAATTTTCAATCTATCATATAACAGAAAGAACACTAATGAACTAAGAACTAATTTTCCAACTGAAAAACTTTTCAATACAAAATTATGAACTCTGAAATAACATTTTAACAGACGGAAAAATATTAACAGGTATTCATTTATATTATTTCGTCATTAAGAATACAAAATTGCCCTTAAAAGGTTTGTCAAATATTGTTGTGGGACGTTAACGCTTATGAATATAATGGATGTTTAACGTCTAGTATCAAATTGAACGCATATTCAGGAAGATAACATGTTACACATGCTACCACAAGACAACCGAGGCTGTCGTTTCACAAAGGACGTTATTAAAAGATAATGAATGATATACTTTTAGGTACATTTAAGTTATATTAAATGGTGCAAATAAAGCATTTAATATAAATCATCAAGTAATTTGATTCTTTGTTGTTTAAATGTGGAATGACAAAAGGAAAAACAACAATAACAAAATATCACATAGAAAACTAAATACGAATGTTGTGTTCATAGTCATATGTGACAAGGATAGTCTATAAAGATCAACTAGGTAAAGATGGCGTTCGTTAAACTTTCTAAGGGATAGCTTCAAGTTCATCAGCCGCAAGAGTTACATACTCACCTAACTACTTAGAACAAACATTTGTCAAAGGCGACAAGACTACTTTACTGGGGATACCATCGAAAACGAAACGTCCACCAGCAGTGACATCAACCAATTGGATTTAAAAACTCATCAAAGATACAATACTTACCGGTAGCGGTCGATTAAAACAATTGGAATGCAATAATGTAAAATTGAAAACCAAAATAAAAAAACTTAGCAGGAATAATGTAGAATATAATCCATACTTTTTTAATGTAACAGATCTATATATATAAAAAAAGAAAATGCGGTTTTGTGTTCCAATTGTTAATTTTACTTTAGTATGTTTTTCTCTGAAGCTATTTTCCTGCAATTTGTCTTCATGTTTGATGTTTAACTCCTATGATGCTCTTAAAAAGAAGCATGATACATGATGCGTTGCTTAAATAGTGTTCAAGTGTTGTTTATATATATATATATATATATATATATATATATTGAGATAACGACGATTTTTCAATCATGTGCTTTTTATGAGTTTAAGTTGTAAATAATGATGTTTTTGTCGAACAAATTAAAGCGGCATAACTGAGACCTAAAAAAAAGAGTATGTATGATTTTCATTACAAAATAAAGATAACAAGATGTGGTATTATTGCCAATGAGACAACTATCCTCAAATTATGTGAATATGGTTGTTTAAACACTTTATTACAGATAATCAATTGACCGAATTTTGAAATAAAAGTGATAAATTGGATGTCTTAACGTGTGTTTGTGCTGTATTTCTGTTCCGTAGTGTTGTCATTTTAGCGATATTTTTTTAAATTGCCATATAAGCAGGAGGTTTTACTAGCCATAAAACCAGGTTCAACCCACCATTTTTTTCTTAAAATGTCCTGCACCAAGTCAGGAATATGGCAGTTGTTATCAAATAGTTCGTTTCTATGTATGTTGGCGTTTGTTTTTGTTGCACTTTAGTGTTTCTGTTGTTCCTTTGTTTTCCTCTTATAGTTGATGTGTTTCCCTCGGTTTTAGTTTGTAACCCGGATTTGTTTTCTCTCAATCGATTTATGACTTTTGAACCGCGGTATACTGCTGTTGCCTTTATTTAACGTTATTGTCGTTTTAACTTTTTGATTCGAGCGTCACTGATGAGACTTTTGTAGACGCGCGTCTTGCATACAAATTTTTAATCCTGGTATCTATGATGAGTTTATTTAAAATCTTCATAAAAGAAGAGATTAATTGAACACGTGTAGTTATTTCGTGTTTTTAAAACAAATCATAGCTTCATTTGAACACCATTTTACTATTTCATTTTTGAAAATATAGTTAAAATGACCTAGCGTAGGTCTTTAGTTTATTTTCTGTTCGAATTGCCTCGGTAGTCGCATGATAACTTACTTGCATTGAGTGCGGGAGTTCGTGGAGACCGTCCTAGGCCGGTTCCAGACTTGAAAATTTGTATTTGCTGCTTCTTTCCTGGGTATGAAACATTTAGGAATAAGAAAAAAAGAGTAGTCGTCTCGCAGTCAGAATAATGTGTCTATGTATATATGATTTTATTTTGGCAAAACAGATATATAAATATCAGCAAAGTTGTTTTGTTTTTCTCTAAATCAGGCTGATACAGTATTTGCACTATGTAAACGAACATACACACAGACGTCATTGTATTTAAGCAACTATCTACTAAGACAATAATCTGCAAGCTTGTAATGAAAGCACTGTTCTTTGATTGAAAACTATCCGTGTTTTAACGCATAGATATAACTAGATGTGATATTTACGTCAGCGAAACAGCAATCCAACGAAACAAACTTTAGCTCTAAATTAAGGGTCTTCAACGTAACGCAATATTGAAAAATTATAAAAACTCAAAAGAGACTAGTTTAAAGAATCTCTGGTAAACACACGATTTCCTAAAGGACAAAAAAACATTTAGATATTAAAAAAGATTTTCCTGACTTTGAAAAGACAAATTAACATATGGCGGAGTTATTTTTTTCAGGCAGTAAAATAGCAAAATATTTTTGAAAGTACATGTGGAAAAAATAGTTTAAAAAATACTTTACACTATAAGAGGTTTAAATGATAACTAACGACTTGATGGATCGATTTATATTCAATCGATTTTTATCCAAAATATTTCGTAGGCGGGCATTATGCTTTCCGATCTGTGCAGCTGTCCGTTCATCTGTTTGTTGCAAGTTAGTCCACAATCATGTTTGATAAATTGGTTATGGTAATTTTTTGCCATGAAGTTGTGATAATATCGACTTCAAACAGTATAATAATACATGTTTATTATTATATATATTCCAAACTAGTGTTTTAACTCAAATTCTTCGGTTTACTGAACATGGATATGTGATAGGTTGAGCGGGGCATGATGTCTTTATTACTGATTCTTATCATAGTTTATTCTAATGTTATTCTATTAATCCATATGTTTTAGCATCATCATTTCAATTATTGCTGAACATTGCTGTTAAAACAAACAGACAATTGTACATGTTTCATTTACAATTTAAATTTAAAACTGAATTTCAAAAAAAAATATTGATTGAATGGTTTTCAAGTTGGAGCTCTTCATGCTCTTTGCAATATAATATTGTTACCTTCCGAGCAATATCCGAGCAATATCCCTATATATCTAATCTGGGTTTTTAATTCTCTCTAAACAGTAAATCAGAAATCTCACCCTCCGACGACTCGTCCATTAATTTCAGAGATTATTGTAACTGAGCAGATCTTTCAAAAAAATTAAAAAAAAAAAAACTTTATGCACTTGCCGCCGGAAAACCCGCATTCGCGTATGCGCGACTCAAATGTTTCCACACCCCTGCATTGTAAATCAGTTACACATCCTTAGTAGTACTGTAACTTTTACTTTTTATATTCAATCAAGTATAATGCCATCGTGCAACTTTTGTCTTAGGTTAACGTTGTTGTCTTGTACTGATGTTTCTTTAAACTTTTATACTTATAAATGTTAAGTCTCACGCATTTGGAACAATTAACAACAGAGGATTTAACTGTCAGTATTTCATATATGTGCTTCAAAATACATGTATATCATATATAATTGAAACACACTTTTTTACTATATAGTATGATGTTTGAGAAACCAATCCCATTTACGACACTTTCAACCTTTATTATTGTAAAACAATAATTTTATAAATAGCAAAAAATGCAAGTACATTGGTTACGGAGAATACTATTTTTAGAATAGAAAATTTCACTGATATTTATCACGTGATGTATTTAATCATCTTAGGTCTGAAACGTCCTCGTTGTAGCAAAATCTGAATGATTTGATAACGTTCACAATTTTGACGGCAAATACGGTAAGTTAAGAACTTTTATTAATTGCTGACTTTTTGAAAGTTGCAAATATCTATATACATTATATATAAGAAGTTCGTTCTGATAAAATAATTTTGGCATTTCTTTTCTTTTCTTGTGTACAAGCCTAAATTGAAAACAACGTTCAAACCTATGATTGCGTTGGATAAAAACCGCAATTTTTATACATGTGCATGCAAAACAAATGTCTTGGTAGAGGGGTCTAAATACAGCACAAACAACTTTTTCCAAAAAACCAAAAGAGTGAAAAAGTATATTTTAACAAAACGCATTTGACTAGCAGGTCGAACAACGGATGTTCTTAAACCTTGCTGACTGCCATGGCGATTGCCAAATAAGTATATATCCAAATACTAGTATATATTAGAAACACGCCCAAATTTACAAATAAACCAAACTAAGAAAGAGCAAATAAACTTGAAACCATTTAAAAATGACTTTTTTTTTCATTTTCCGATTACTTCTCAACCTTTCTGTGAGTGCAAACCAGGGAATGAACACACATCCTGTTGTCTTCCGAATTTCACCCGGACTGTACTCGAGTATACCCACAGAAATATTTTCTACTTCCAAACAACTCTAAAGTGTTATGCTCAAGCACAAGATAGATTCAAGCAATCCAAGGTTTCTACACTGCTTTTTATAAAAAAAAAAAAAAAACAATTTGTTTCAGAAGTTGTCCTGCTTTCAAGCTTTATTCCTCGATGTCGATTCTATTTTCACTTCTAGCCAATGCATACCATCATGCAAATTTCAGAAGCTATTCAATTTTCCAACACTACTGAATCAAACACAAATTACAAAGAATCCGAAAAATCGACAATTCCAACTGTGTGTTTAAGTGTAACCATACCGGTCATTTTCATTTTACCTATTGCAATTGTTTATTGTCAGATGAAAAGGAGAATTTGCACGGTTTGTGGTCAGGAACGGACAAGGAACATAAATGTAAGTAATGGGGTTTGAAGCAATTTTTAATGAATCACAACCATCTTTGTAAATAAACCATTTTTTTTTTTCACTTTCGGTGATTAAAAAAGTTTTTCTCACATATTTCAAATTTATTTCTAATTTCGTTAAAAAAAAAATTAGTTCCTATAGTGTAGTTTATATAAAGAAGTATTTTCTAACATCGATCATGCTGTAAGGTTCAAGCTAAGGGTGCATTTTAATGAGAAAGATAAATATATATTTATGTTCTGTATGTGGCAAAGTTTAATTTTTTGCTTGTGATAAGAGCGACAACGACAACTCGAAATGGTATATACCTTGTATTTGTACAGTTTTAAATCAATTTGGTATTGAGAAGAGTAATATAGAAATAGACAGGAAAGAGAATGGGAGGAAAAAGTTCCTTTGGGGCCACCCATTGACGTAATAAATATAGATATACATGAAGAGGATTGCAAAAGAAGTCTTGCCTTTTGGGAATGGCCTATTTTCGGTAAGGCAGAATTTCGTGCTCTTTTTACCACTCCACAAATGATTCCGTTCAAAACTTGACAACTTTTCAACACTAAGTTATATACATGTATCTTTCCGTCCTGCAACGGCAATACTCACTTCTACTGCTGGAGGTAGTAAATGTAGGTAGGAATTTCCTTGGATATGAACCATCTAAACTTAACACTCCTTATCGACAGTTAATCAACGAAATCATTACCGGAATGTATGGAAGGGACACATGATAGACAGCGTTTATGAATCAACATGATTAAACAAGCAGTGTGGTGTTAATTATAGAAAGTAGAATCTGAAAACAAATTTCAACCAATTGGAAAGTCCTTTAAAAGTACTTGTATTAATTTAAGTTAATGAACGTATTCTTATATTCTTTATTAGTATCATATTAAGAAAAAGCCTCTTTACGCAGTAAATGTAAATACAACAATCTTTTCTACTTTTCTATATAACTTATTATAATGATAATAAAATAATAATAATAATAAATACTTTTTTTTTAAAGAGGGTAATATCAGTTAGTACAATACTAATCTCCCTGATGCCCTCTGAATAACTCAGAATATAATATTATAATATATACATATACATGAATACAACTAACTATGCAAACACATGGTGAAAAAAAGAACATACAGATTAAGTGTTACGTTTCATGAACATATTTCCTTAATGGTGTATTTTGAGATTCTAATAATTTTATGGGTTATTTCAATACAGATAACCATGTTTTAACAGCTTAAAGATAGCTAAAACCGCAATTTAGATAAATTTTCAGTTTCTATCCACAAAATGAATAAGAAGTATATCCTTAACCAAACCAAAACTTTGCAGAAAGTAAGCTATACATTTTCTTTCGGAAATGAATTCTTTCAATTGATAAATGACGTATTTCCATGCAAATTTATACAAAATATAGAAAATTCGACATTTTGTATTAAATTCCTTAAACAGCAACATGTAGCAATAAATGATATGTTATGATTTAATGGAAATACGTAAAAATTGTTAAAAACCTATTTTTATGATATAGACTTTTTAATATACAAAGTCCAGTTAGAGTGAGTTGAACAAAACAGGGTGAATTTGCTTTACATCTTTATATTGATAGCTTGTGATTAAATTAAATTTAATCAAAATAACTTATATAACTATTTATAAGTCATTGTAAAATCTACTTATATAAAGTATGAATTAACCTTTTCTGTTTAGTTTGTAAAATATTGTTTACCGATTGTCAAATTTCATAATTCTATTCAGAATATCAATCAAGGTAACAAACAAAACAGAGGAATCACATGAGATCAAAAGGTGCAAGACCTTGCATTATCAAGTTTATGTGGATGACACCGGTCTAGCACCATCATCATCAGATATGAAAGTGGAAGGGCATATGCAAATCAGATAATAGCAATGGAGATCTGTAAACCAATTGTTGGATAATTTTTTTATTCCAAGAAATGCGAAAAGATAAGTATTGCTATAATTAAGATTGTTATTTAAAAAATATAGATTGTATAAATCATTAATGCATTATTTAAAACAATACAGTTATGCAATAAACTGTTTATTTAGAGAAAAGGCGGCAAAGATAATGAAGCGTACGACTATGCAGAGGAAAGAATCGTATCTAGAAACGCATATATAACAACGGAGAACACCCAGGATAATGACGATGGTTATCAAGTTTATGAGGAGGATTCCGGTCCAGCCTCATCAGCAGCAGATGTAGAAATGGATGGGCTATATGCCAATCAGATAATACCAAAGGAGTGTCACATACGCGATGAAACCTTTCATCGAACCGCATCTATGTGAAAATTACGAAAATTCACAAAGCAATGACAAAATTTATATCAATCAACTAAAACTGGATGATTGTTCAATCTACGAAAATTTGAATAAGAGGAAAAATGATACAGAGGTACTGTATGCCAAAAAAGTAATTGCTGTTCATTCAAACAGTGTAAATATTAAAACTGTTAACGAAATGACAGCTGTTAATACGAATACAGTGAACGTTGCAAAAGTTGAAACCATGATCATAACAAATATACATTTTCCAAATGTTAAAGGCGAAAAGCCAGTTGAACGTGAAAAAAAACAGTATCATGGTAATGATAAAAACAATGCATGCAGTATGTATTTGTTTGTCTGATATGGTTTCCATGCTCATATGCAATGGGTTTATAAATGTATAATATATAATCAATTTAACTACGCTGAAACCACATATTTCCAATTAGTCATGCAGACAATACAGTTTTTGTTGTCCTTTTGTGTACATAAAATGACAAACCATCGCAATATGACTTTTATATATGAAACCGATGCAGTTTAATTTGCTACTCCTTATTGTAGCAGAGCGATTTTTTATGTTTTATTAACTGTGTAATTTGTACTTTGGAAATATATTGGTATATGACAAAAAAATATATTTATCAAATTCTTATTGGAAACTTAGTTTAATTATTTCACTCTTGCAAAGTATTTTTACTAAAGGATATTTATCCTTTTTGACTTGATTTAGTATGTAATTTACGTTTTGAGTAATTTTACTCATGCATATTCATGGAGGTTGAAATTGAACCCTTGTTTTGATTGGTTCTTAGTTATTGGCGGTTAAGTTGAGTTTTTCCTTTGTGCTCCTTGCGTAAAATTAACCTGGACACTGGTCAGAGTAAGACGTCCATCTATATATGTCAGATTAAATATTTAGAAACCCATATTTACATACTAGATTCAGCGTTATACATATTGGACACGACTACTTTACTGACAACGTCAGTTGCACATTCTCCTTTATTAATATTTTGACTCGAATTAATAGATTTGGTTAACTTTCAGATTTTTGAGTAAATACTCTTCAGATTGCATGTTTATATCACCGGAATGAAAGATTTGAATGAGCGTATTTTGGTAAATAAGCTAGGTCATATTTTTATAGAGTAATGTAATATTTGCCGCTGTTCATAGCACAATGGTGTAATGTTTACCAGTATTTTACGAATACTGCATGTAGAAAAATGGCGTCTTATATGATAATAAGAGTATATTGTGAAAAGAATGTTCGAGTTGCATATTTGTGTAATGCCATTTTTATATGGACCAATTGCATACAATTGTCATATGTTTTAAATATTTACTAGAGTCCGTTCTTATTATTGTATTTTGGTTTTCAGGACTCTGATGTAGATAACCGGCGTGTTTGTACTTTGTGTCAAGTTCCTTATTTACTAGAGAACTCGCTCCACAAGTGTTACGCGCATAATTTGTATTTTTTGTACTTTTATATTATAGAAACAATTGTAAATGTCATGGATTATTTCCTTTGACGCATTTTATTCGCAAACTAGTTGTACAGAATTTATATTTCGATATTTAGACATAGTAGATAACTTGTTGAATGTTGTAAAACAAAAGATAAACTCCGTTTATTATGTATTATCTATTTTATTATTATTAAAGTAATATATGAAAGTTTAATTGATTTACACCGGTTTATTAAAGTACATATGACATGTAATGTACATTTCACTACACAACTGAATGAATGAAATTCCATAGTAAACATGGTAAATGTTTATAGTAACACTATGGTATTATGAATTGTTTAAACCGATATATAATTGTCTGTGACATAAACTTATTTAATAATATAATAACGAGGTTATAAGATTTTTAAAGAAGAGTGAAGCAATATCTTTTTAAGTACCTTCTTGAAATAAGATGAAATGTATTTATTTCACTGAGGGAAATCATATATTATTCATCCCACAGAATCCCAAAATGCACTTGAAAATTCCAAAGCACAGGAACAACACATTTATCAGTGTCCTTCATCACATCAAAGTGAGACTTTTACCCGGAGCTTAAGCTTAAGCCTCACACACCATTCATAAAAATGATAACATGTCGATGTTTCTTTATATGGTCATTGAATCGAATATTAACACCAATTTCATTATATAACGGGCAAGAAAATGCAACAAATACTTTCATTATTTACCTGACTTTCCCCGTGTAAAATTATTATACTTGTATATAATAAATTTAACTAATCATCCCGTAGACAACATTGGACTCGCCGAAAAATTTGGTAAATAATTTGGCAGGAAATAACATTTAAGCAGGGCATATTATTCGAACTGTGTAACATACAGACCGAAATAAATAAAACTGAAATAGCACAAATAACAGTAGGCATCTCTAAAACAAATATGACATAACTGTAAATATAGGATAAAATACAACTTAATCACAGAAATTTTAATTATCTGAACACAGTACGATTTGATGGGAATGAACGAACATTTTTTTATCAACCAATGATACAAATCCCTTATATGCACAGGACAAAATCCGATGCAAAGACAAAGTTATTTTCGCAGCTCGACGTCTGACAAACATTTACCCTTTTATACAATGAAACCATTTGGTTGTTGTTTAATTTCAATGGGCACATGTTATGCATATTTTGGACGAGAACATATTTTGATATTCTGAACGAGAACATATTTTGATATTCTGAACGAGAACATATTTTGATATTCTGAACGAGAACACATATTTTGATATTCTGAACGAGAACATATTTTGATGAGAGGGTTTTAGGTGCTGGCTCAAACAACCAACAAGTCTTTGATTATATTCCTAAATGTCGTTAGCTGTGTGAAAAAGCTGACAATATTTATCAAAATAAGTATCAGATTTGTCACGACGTGAGATTACACTAACTGAAAATTTCTATTACTTATCTTCCCTACAGGAATTAAGACCCGAATCTTACCTTACAGAAGGAATAAGTACATATTACTTAAATTAACGTTGGTGTGTCAATAAGCAGATCATATAATATATTAAGATCAAAATGGGTCCGAGTATAGAAAATTAGTAAAAAACAGAGACTATAAGTGATCGGACATCAACTAATTCACCAGCATGACAACAAAATACTCATTTATATTGAACACAAGAAGACTACTAACCAGGTCTGAAGGCTTTGGACGGACCAAGGCATAATAAGCGGCGTAAAACAAGGTTTATTTTAGAACTCAACCACTTACTTGTAGTTTCGATTAGTAGACTAAGAACGATACGTAAAAGAGAATACTATATAATAAAAATCAGTACACGACTAACCCTTAAATTTGGAATATATACAACATCATTATTTTGGGATATGTAAATGCATTTCAAAACCATTTACCACAAAGCATGAACATCTCGTGTTCATTTCATTCGAATCATGTCATTTCTACATCTTCTAGACAATTTCTCCGCAATGTAAATTATAACTGTTATATTACAGAGGATTCAAATAGCTTTCGTTAATTTTTGATAACTGCAAATAAAAAAACCGCATATCTTATCGACAGGAAATAGACTAACCTGTTCGCATACTATTCGTTTTTGTTTCATAAAATTCGATAGATAAATACATCCAATTAGTAATCAATTGGATAAGCATACGATATATGAGAATTGGTTTCCAAAAAAAGTTAGCGATCTCTTTAACTTTAAATATCCAATGTAGGACTCTAAGAGTAAATTCAGGTTGACGAATTTATTGTATATAAATGGAAAAAAAATTTCATTCTTTTAATGTTTAATGTTTTTTTAATATAATTCGAAACCTGATTAAATGAATTCAAGACGAAAATACAAAGTGGAACAATTTGTGATGTTGCGTAGCAGTTTTAAGTTCAGTCGTTTAACTTGGTGAGACGTATATGAAAATAAGGAGATATTGTTTGATTTCCAATTAGACAAATATCAATAAAGAGCATAGGACAAAGATGTTGACAATTATAGGTCATCCTATACGCCTTCAACAATGAGCAACACAATCGTTTTGTGTGTATCAAAAGGAGAATCTAAAAGTTATTTCATTCGTTATCTTGTTTTTGAGTCTTTGATACCGTTCTTTTTGAAACAAAAACGGGTTAGATTAGTATATATCGGTATAGTAGAATGATATGTCTCGAGAATTACTTCGGAACGTTTATTTCTTTCTCTATACAGATTCATATGCTTTGTTTAAGCCAGTTTTTGTCTCGCCTGCGACATGCGAGACATATGGATGTAAACTATTTGTATAAAGCTTTATATTTCAGAAGGTAGAAGACCTGGATGCTTCATACGTTGTATGCAGATACCTTATGTTACGAAGTTGCCTTCTGTCATATGGCCATTGTCCTTGACCTCATTTTAATGGTTCAGTAACTGCTTGAAAAATATTGTTTTTTTGTCATGTGAATTTATCAATTATTATGATTAATAGGATAACTATATTTGGTATTTGTGTTCCTTGCAACGTCTACGTGTTCGTCATACAAAGTTCACCTTACCTTGATCCATTTCATGGATCAGTGATCAAGTTAAAGTTACATTATTAGGTCCGTGTCTCTTATACTATAAGCAGTAGGTAATCTATATGTGGTGTATAGAATGATTGTAAGGGGTACATGTCAGTGTGGGAAGTTTCATCTGACCTTGACCTTATTTTAATGGTTCATTGGTCAATGTTAAGTTTGCTTTGTTTTTTGTGTTTTTCAAGTACTATAAGCAATAGGTCAACTATATTTGGTGTATGTAATGATTGTAAGGTGTCCATTCTGTGTATGGCAGGTATAATCTGACCATGACCTCGTTTTCATGGTTCATTGGTCAATATGAAGTTTTTATGTTTTTGTCTATTTTCCTAAGATATAAGCAGACGGTGAACTCTAATTGGTGAATGGAATGATTGTAAAATGTCCATGTCTGTCTGGCAGGTATAATCTGACATTGACCTCATTTTCATGGTTCATTTGTCAATGTTGAGTTTTTGTGTTTTGGTTGGTTTTCGATTACCATAAGCAATAGGTCAACTATATTTAGTGTATGGAATAATTGTAAGGTGTACATGTCTGTCTGACAGAACATATCTGACCTTGACCTCATTGTCACGGATCTTTAAAAATGGTATGTTAAATGTAATACTTGTAGTAAAACCTTTATCTTTAAGACTTTCAACATAAAATCAATGGTCAGTAAAGCAGGCGAGGCATTTCAGCGTTTCCACTCTTGTTTTCTCTTCTGAACCAAAATTCCGAGTATACATAAAGGGAATCTCTGATAACTTTACAACAGCTTTCTGGCTCATTTTGATTTGAAGAGAATTTAAATCGTTTTGTTCTTTGAAAATGTTAAGGCTTCCCTGGGTTAAGTCACAACCTCAAATCGTCAGTTCCAAGTACTATCAGTTTTGTTTATCTACATACTTTATTGAGTTAATTTTGTGAGTTAAACATGACAAATATTATGTAAAATTTTCACTTATATATGTAGACTAGATTTATTGTTTAATTTTCAGTTTTTGCGCACTGTTTTCTCTCGTATAGTTTTAGCAATGCATTAAAGTTAACCTAAATGCAAATGTTAGATATTATATGCCCTTTTTATAAATTTTTTATGCCAAAACTATCTGAAATTTAAATAAATCAAATGTTCTCCAGAGGATGATCTCAAAGTCACGAATATGTTTAATAACATTCACGATACCAATTTTACAGCAGTAAATGTACATTTTGCCAATTAATATTTCTATATATTTGATAGAGAACAAAATATTTAGAAATCCAATAGCTAATACAAACGTTGAAGGGATGATCAAACCAAAAAGCACCAAAAGTAAAGCCAAATTACAAACAAGGAATTAGATTAAATTAATGGCATCGACATACGTGGAAAGAAAGGAAACTGTGATATCTATTTTACAAGACAAGTAAATTTTTAACATTTAGTAATACAACAGCATATAGAATTCGTCATTATGTACAAATTGCATTGATTAATAAATTAGAACAAATACAAATTGTTTATTAATAATTCTCTATTATTTTCAGTGTTTTTTTTAATTTTTTTTGGGGGTCGCGGTGTTGTCTTTTGGCTAATGATTTTTGACTGCCCCCGGAATATTCTCATTCTCTTTTTTCCCTAACTTATACATTAATTTTAAATAATCCCTATTTGTGTTATGTATTTTCAAACAGCGACTTATGATGTGACCTGTTTTGTTTTGAGTTCAAACTTAATGACACTGTACGCTTGGAAAAATGTTAAAAAAATGAGAAGAAAAATAAATTTCATGCTTTTATTTGATAAACACTTGCTTTGCTTTCATTTGCCTTTTCGTAGTATAACTCATTTTAAACGAACGATGATAACTCTTCATTTTATGCCGTACTTATTACACGTGTAAGGTAGTTTTACAGGTAACGAAAAAAAAAAACATATTACGTCAGCATTGAAAATGAACTTGGTATAGGGTATAGGGGGAGGGTTGAGATCTCACAAAACACGTTTAACCCGCGGCATTTATACGCCTGTCCAAAGTCAGAAATCTCTAGCCTTTGTTAGTCATGTTGCTTTTTTAATGTTGGTTCATTTGTACTTTAGGGAGTTTAGTGTGGCGTCCATTTCGCTGAACTACTTAACATTATTTTAGGGGCCAGCTGAAGCTCACCTCGGGGTGCAAGATTTTCTCGCTGCGTTGAAGACCCATCGGTGGCCTTGGGCTGTTTTCTGCTTATTGGTGGGGTTGTTGTCTCTTTAACACATTCCCCGTTTCTGTTCTCTATTCTATTAAAATATTTTTATATATAATATATGGTGTAGCATTCTTCTTTTTTCATTGGTTATTACGATCACGTTAAGTATATGAATGCTATGTTTCTATTTATATATATATTGACGGTCAATTTTATTAATCTTGCAAAATACAATGTAAAATAAACAGAAAGAACATTGAAATTATTTCGGTAACACAATATTTACATATGTTACATAAATTAAAGACTTTCACTCAGTCAATGCAAATAAAAGGATATTCAGAGTACGCTTTAATGAAATATAACACAGCAACACAAGTACAAATTACCAGAGCTAACTTACTGTATCAGATTAATTTGAGGTGCATCAGCAAGATATTTCTACTGTTCGTGAGCCTGTCCTCTATAAGAATATCTTCAGTAGTTGTCGTTAGTTTCAATCTTGACATTTAGATTTTTGGAAATTGGACTAGTTATTTTCGATTTTGATAGTTGCTGCTGAATTTTTACAATTTTTAAAATTCTTGACGATTTCAGAACTAGACATTTTGTCAAGACAATTATCTGTTGTTGGAGACCGTAAATTGACTCTTATGTGTTTATTATTTTTGTATTGTTAGATTGTTGTCTCGTGGATCATATATGCCCTACTTTTTCCTTTAGTCATTAGAGTTTTCTTGTCTTGATGAATCATCCGGTATGCGATTCTTGTGTCATATTAAGTAGCAAGTATCAAAACCAAAAGCAACGAAAAAAGTGTCGAATGGACGAAAGTTAACACGTGTACAACAAATCAAAGATACCAATCACTGAAAATCACAGTTTTGTCAATATTGCTTAACTCGTCTTATAGCCTGGGAGAGATAAAAAAACATTAGTGATTCTGATAATTTTGACGTTTATTGATCAGTAAATTTACAGAAAGTGACCGTATCATTGATATAATTGATGCCAGTACATGAGTGTAGTCTTTGTTGTCCTTTATGTCCTTTATGAGATTGGAATTATACAGAAAAAAATGATTACATGTTTCAATTTCGTCGTATATATCGTATATTTATCGAATATTATTTAACGCTGTTCAAAACAAAAACACACAACTTAATCACCTAAGACGTAAAAACACGGCAGTGCTTACATGACATAAGTTTGCGCAAAAAGGAAATGTTTGATACACAGCGTACATACACAAAATAGATAACTGTGGTAAGGGGGAGGTTCATTTGCTAGCATACACGTTTTAACCCGCCACAGTCTGTTTGTACCTGGAATCTGTAATTTATTGGTTGTCGTTGATCGTTGTCTATCATATCTGTTTATGGTATTGGTTTTTCTAATTATTTAAGGCCGAACAGTGGCCTATAGTTTATTAAATATTCATTGTCCTTAAGTGAACAGTCGTCTCATTGGTAATCATACCACATCTTCTTATTTTTATATTAGAATTAATAGAAGTTGTTTAAGATTAAGATTTGATTACAATTAGTAAATAAAAATACACTACGAATACGTTAATCAAAACTGAGCAGCTCTGACATTTCCAGATCGATAAAGCACAATAACAGCTATCAATATGAAAAAACTGGTTTTGTTAGAAATGTACGTGTCTCTATCATCATCTTATGAAATGCTGCATTGATCATTATTCTTGGCTTCTAGCTCTGGAAGAAAAAGAAAACAATTTGCTAATATTTAGTTGGAAGGAAGTTAATTGTTTTATTTTGTTTTTTACTGCATTGAACATTCTGTGCACAGTTTTGATTAAATGTTTACATTGCATTTTATCGTGTTTCCGTTACTGTTTATAAAGTTGCTGTACGAAATCTTCTCCGAAGTACAGCCATAAGGAACCTCGCTAGTGAATGTAAATTTTTTATTTCTTTATTTTGTCATTTAGTGTTGATTTCCAATATCTTATGTCTTTGTTTACCTCTGTAAAATCTATGAAAAACATTGAGAAAATTCAGAACTTGAAATATTGTATATCTAGTTTATAGTGACATCATCCAATCGAAAACAAATTACAAAAAGTGTTTCAATTTTTCGTTTAAGGTGTATTACTAGTATAAGGTTGAGGCATTTCACATTCAACGTTTTGATTATGTTTTCTACTTGTAAATATTGTCTTGCGAACGTCACTGAAGAGACATTAATTGCCACAATTCGCATCTGTTGTAGTAAAAATGGTACCATAACATAATCATTGTTGAAAACCCTTGTCGAACCTTCACATGCTTTTTTGTTAAACCCGCGGGGACTATAAATTCGCCAGTAAAAGTATCGGCATAATGGGAGTAATGACCTAAACGATACCAATTTAACTACACAATATTACTCTTTCACTACCAATACAGTACCGCTTTCCTTATTATAATGCCGGTTGATTGTAATAAATGCTGAAAAAAAATAACGTGATAAAAGCATTACAATCCAAAATTAAGCATCTGAAAATATTCGCGCAAAGTTTTGCCAAAAACATGGTTTATGGTTCATATGAATCCTGTGTTTAGCATGGATTGCTGCTTAAATGTAATGACGACGACGGAATGGAGGATCGCTATGTCTCGCTGTCGCTACATAAATGTGGGCTCAACAAAAATGTATTATATAAAGATGTCGTCGTAAAATGCGGAAAAGAATTCAAAATTAATCATTTAACAGTAGAGTATTTCAGTTCCATACAAATTTTAATAAACAGAATTGGAGATTCGAAGAAAACATTTTTATAAGATGGTTGAAAAATCTGTTTTCTTGCTCTTCTGATTCATAGCTACGGTATCAAATTTCGACCGTCAAATCTCGAATTTTGTACATGCAATTTAGATTTATATATCCCATATACTTATAGATATATCTCAATGTATTTCAAAATGATATGTAAGATTATATAATATAGGTTTACCCCCGTAAGGTCAAATTATTTGTCCGCCATTTTCTGTCTTGGTGTTGTAACGTAAAAAAACGTAAACTTCAAATTTTGATAATACTATGGGTATTCTACCTAAGGAATATATTACCTTAGCTGTATTTGGCAACATCTTCCGTATTTTAGGTCCTAAATGCTCTTCAAATCATACCTTATTCGGCCTTTTATCCTTTTTTTTTTATGTTTAAAGACGAAAAGGCGTCTGACGTACACAATTATAAGCCTGGTATCCTTGATGTTCTTTTAACAAGTCGGGTACACTACCTTGTACGGGTATGCATAATTCAGTATACTAATGTTCCCACCAATATAGTTGTCTGTTTACATAATAATCAAAATGTTTTACCTGGATTATTGACCAATCCAGTGAATGAGTTGCAATGCATGATGGATTACTACGTGTTTACAATCATATTAAGCCTACTTATGTCATTCAGAAGGTAAAACAAATCTCTATTAAGCGGGCTTATAAATAAATAAAAGCACCTTCCGAGATTATCAGAAAATGTTTTCTTGCGTTTCAACATGCAATGAACATTGCATAATCATTGTAAGTACTTTTTTCTCAGTAATTGTTTAATTAGTGTGTGGGAATACTATTCCTTTCCTTAATCATAAGTTATTAGTTTTTTTTCTACTTCTGGAGTCACAAAATATTTACAAAGTCCAACTGTGACTTTGAGGAGAATAACAACAATAAAAGTGCAATTCGTTTCCTTTTTTTTCCTTTGTGCGTAGTGATTTTCCCTTACCTTTGCTATGTTTACACGTATACGAGTGTATGATATGATTTTAAATGTGTTCAACATGAAATTGAAGGAGGTGTGGCATATATGTCAATGCGACGACAACTAAATGACAAAAATAAGCAAACGACAACTGGGGTGCACCATTAAGTCTTTAACAATAAAGTGGTGTCACAGTTTATCTACATAACACCTTATTGAAAATACATAATGTAATTACTTAAAAAGCATGTCAATTCAAAACGTCAACGCAACCAGTGCAGAGACTTTTGTGCATTTTTTGAACCTCGTGTTGCTTTGTAGCCAGTTTTGTTTGATATCAAGTTTTATATAAATTATCTGTACGTTATGTAAGAGCATTGCTTTTTGGAAACATAAGCTGTAAAGTACACAGGAAACAAAAATTCCATAACCAAGTAGTATCATGTAATCTGTTAGTACTTTATTTAGTTAAGAGTTCAACGGGAATTGCCGTTCAATGGACACTTCGTTTTTAATTTCACGTGGAATGAATACACAGGTACAATAGACAAAACGTATTCTTTCTTACTTTGATAAGTCGAAAAAAGTCGAATACTGATGCTTGTGAACAATACTTTTAATATCTGAGCATGAAATTAAAGATTATGTTTCATACATTACATGTATTACAGAAGATGAACAAAAACATCAAATATGAGTTCCGAGAAATAATACAAATTAACAATTTTTAAACAATTCCGTGTGTTATTAAGTGATAGTAACTCGTAGTAGCCCACAATGCATTGTGGTCCATTGAGACGATTGGCCAATTTCACCAGGGAATGTTTTCATTTTGTTTTTGGGAAATTACTATGCAAAAGTATTCTGACGTCAGAAATTTAGTGGTCCTGACCTGTTTAAGGATAATGCTAGTCTGTTTCATTATTCTTCGAATACCCTGCATGCTATTGTATCATTCGAATAGATAAAAGACGGCGTGAGTGAAGTACAACTTGTGTCCATTCGAATACCGACTGTTTGTTAAAAACACGTCAGAAGAATTAAGTATCGTGTTGCTGGTTTTTTTTTTTTTTTTGGTATCTATGGTGGCCGTAAAACTAATGAAGTGTCTATTGCAGTCGTTTTCTTCCATAACTCTTTTGGAGAATAAACTTGCGTGCGTCCGAAGTTTCTCTCCCGTCAGAAACGCACATACCATAACATTTGAAAGTCAGGTATGTATAAAAAACGAAGGAATGTTAGAAGCTATTTGACCGACAAAGAACCTTAAATGAATAGCCAAATCATTTATGGTCAACTGTAAATATAATTTCCTGAGGAGTTGCAACCTTTGTTTTAAAATAGTTTTTAATTTCTCAACGGAGAATTTTAATAGTATGTTATTGATCATATCAGTACTGAAGCATCGACTGATAAGCCGATGATATCATCGGGGACTTATAGTCCATCAGCTATTTTATCAGTCCAGTGCTATAAAATGAAAATAACACTATAAAACTAGTGCGTCAGGAGCATGCTCCTATTAATGAAGTCTGTGAAAGATTGAACATGCATGAGCGTAACGTATTTATTGAGATAAGTGAACGCCATATGATGCCAGCGGCAGAGCGTAACAACTGTTGCGAAATAGTATGTTAATGATTGGAAAGCTGAAACATAACGTAGGTCATAGTCCCGGTTCTAGTGTAAAGTCGTCTATCTATCGTCAATATCAAGGACAAAATAAAACATTGAAGCATTAGAAATATCTTTATTTTAAAAGCTGTGATTAGCCTGTCTTTTTATGGCAAAATTATTTCTGTCAGTTTCTAGTTTTAGAGTTAGAAAAACCTGTAGGAAGAGTAGAAAAGTATACAATGATGAAATCCATAGAATGAAGATGTCGCTGATATTGTTTTTGACTTTTCAAAATCCAATGGATTTATCATGATATTGTGCCATTACAAAATGTGCCTGCTAACCCCTACTTTTCTATTCATGATGTAAATATAGTTTAAAAAGTCATTCATTTAAATCTTGTAAAATCCTTAGTATTTTTTCATAGTTTTTGAGTGAAAAGGATGCCAATGTTAGATGAATGACACATCTTAAGAAAATCATTTGCCGCTAAATTTACAATGGCTTATATCTCAGAAACAAGGACATAATACCATTTTTTTCCGCTTTTTGAGTTTCGTTATTTATATACTATCATTTTATAACGGTCTTTTAAAAAGCTTGTTTTGTTTTAATCAGAGTAGCGAACATCCTTAAATCTAATGTTTCTACTGTAATGATATAAATTCGTCATATGATTTAAAATTCTTTGATCCCTAATATCTTTGAATCTTAATAAATTGATTTACCCTTAACATTTAAAGTAGTACGCTTTATTAAATTAATTAAGAAAACAAACCAATATTTCTATAAAATACTACATTTTATGATATCTGCAGACGATTTCATGGGTGTTTAGCTTACAATGGGATGCATATTAAAAATAGTTATATATTGTTTAAATTGCAAAGTCATGAAATGACTAAGCGACAATCGGACAGATGCACATTCTAGACAGCATGGTGGCATCTTGTATAGTAGGCGGAACATACAGTTAAACATAGCCCAGCTAAGAGAGATTCCTTGTGATAGGAGCTGTTAGGTCAACCTTAAAAAAATCAGTTTGTAATATGCTTCAATATGTCATTGTCGTTTTTTTCTTACACAATTACCTATATTAATTGAAATTAGACGATCATATTGATTTGTTTACGGAACGATCTTTGTTTTGACCATATAAGACTGAAGCAATTATAGAATATGAGACTGATAGCTTTCTTGGTTTATTTAATTAGAACTTACCTTTAACTTTTGCATCATACGATTTTGTTTTATCTTGTAACACATTTCTAGCCTGCAACTCATTTTTCTCAGCAGTTGCTCTTTCCTGAATTGCTTTCATTTTTTCTTGTTCTGCTTTCGATTTTTCCTTCTCCAGTCTCTGAATTTTGTTTTCCATCTTATCTTCAAAATCTAAACAAATAAGACGTGTACATCTTCCTTTTATATTTTTTTTTTTTCAATATCAAAGAAGTTAAATGTATCAAATTTTCATAGCATATACATGTAGTTTAAATGGCTATACGGATTTGGCTAAACGAAATGCTTACAAAGAGGGGAGAGAAGATACACAGATGGAATCAACAACATTATGTAAAAAACAAACAGATAAAACAATAGCCAAAAAAGCAAAAGGCAAACTAACAAAAAAATTTAAAAAAACTATGTAGAAAATAAATGTTTGAACCAACCCGAACAGTTGCAGGTGATCTCAGCTACTGCCTAATCAGCAAGTTTCTGCGCCAAAAAATACACCCATTGTTTCAAGTAAATACCCAGTAATGAAAAAGGTGAAAAAACAATCAAGTTGCAGTTGTGTTTGCAATCAGTACACGAGTACAAGAATACTTTGTGTTGTTTATTTGATAATTCATATTAATTAAGTATTTAATAGTTAATGTCCGCTTGATTTCCATACATTTGCAGAAAAATATTCTTTAAAGTCCATTTGTTCATGATGTATGTTAATATGATACGATAATTTCATATGTTTTGGGCTATAATCAAAAACGTTCTTTATGAGGTGACTGGTCTCTGTGTTAATTTTATTTTTTCAAAGTGTTCTTTCTATACTTGATGGATTAAGTATAAATAGCTGAACAGCCTTTCAATCAAAACACCATATTTGTGCTTCAAATGTGTTTCATTGTACCATTTGGTTTAATACATTCAAATATTTAATGATCTGAACTGAACAGCAAACAAAATAGGATTTCTGTCCAGTTTGATTGATCGATTGTTGCCTGCTTTTCGTCCAGTAGCAAACAGTCATGTTTGATTGCATGTGATTGTTGTATTGTCTTTGCATATGATTCTCCATTGTTCAAATTCTATTTGATATATAATTGACAAGTAAAACAGTACTTGATATTCAAATAAGATGAAAATGAATATAACATTTTCTTTCATATTTTTATATCTTTATACGTAATAGTATTAAAATTTAATCAAATAAAAAATAATTTTCAGCGATATATTATTGTTATTTTTAAAAATGTTGTTTTTTAAGCTTTTTTAATTTCATGCTTTCCTGGTTAGAAAAAAGCTTGCTTATAGTCTTTGATATATTAAAGAAATGTGTGATCAAACAAAAGATAAAAGACCTTTCTGACCATTGATCTAAAAATCAAAAACATAAAAAAAGATGTTGTAATAAGAACTTTTATTTCCAAATCATGTATGAACATAATTTGTTTACGAACAAAACTGATATACAATCATTTATCAAAACTATAATTAAAGATACGAACATTTTTATTGGTGTCAATTGGTACATTCAATCGGACATTCAAAGCATCAAAGCAAATGTATGGTGTTTTTTTTTTTTTTTTTTTTAAGGCTGTTAGACTATTTATACTTACTCCATCAAGTATTTAACACTCTCAAAAAATAAAATTAACATAGAAACCTAATGGGTAACCTTTATAAGTAAACACCAAAAATGATGAAATTTATTGTCAGAGTTTGTATATGTCGTATATAAACATTAAGAAACAAATTGTTGATTTGAACACAAATGGATTTTTAAGAATTTTCTTTTGAAAATAAATAAACAATTTGTTAATCATCAATAAAGGTATTGAAGAAAGATTTTTAGAAATGTTAAAGTGAACTGTCAATTACCGCATACACATTGTTATGTCCAATAACGTGTCCAATAAGTAAGCGTGTGAGGTTCATCACAGAGGTTGTTTTTTTTTTTTTGCTATTCTTTTCAAAGATAAGATATTTACATAGTCTATATCAGATAAAAGTCGACTACGAAGAATAGTAATAATTAGACCAGGAGATGAGAAAGTAATCTCAGAAGGGACTGGCTTTACTGGTTCTGTCAATTAAAAGACGAAATTCGATACATGATCGTCGCAGGTACTGTATGTACTATCAACCCTAACAACTGTTTTGTTGGCGTCTTTATTAGATTTATTTGTATGTTCGTTTGAGTTTTTTCAGTCAGTTGTGTTGTGTGTATATATTTACATTAAACGCATGATAATTGATTCTAAAATTTGTCATACTGAATTCTGAAATTCGTGATGAAATATCTGCAATCACTACTAATAATGCATATAATCCGTAATCACGAATTATAATATCAAGTAAATACTGATTCTGCAGATTTGCTATCACGAATTGAATCCATGTTAAAGAATAATAATTCGTGATAAAGGATAATACAATCTGGAGGATTTTAAACCGTGATTACGATTTTTCGAATTCAACATAGATTTGGGGAGGTCTTTAATTGTCTACTGCAGTACATAAACTACGACGTTCTTTCAGTAATTACAAGAACATACCCACGATATCGCGGGTCCGTGATTGAATTTAAGTACCTACGCCTTATTTTTAGCATTCGTATTGTCATCTGATAAAGTCATGCTGATTATAAGGTGCACTATTTTCTCTGCTTTCAAAATCTTTCTGATTGAACCCTCCTTGTTTTCTTACTACAACCGGATACTACATGTGACATATACTCTTGGTATCGGTATCGGATTCTACCTGGAACTTGATAATTATTGGTAGTATTAATTATGTGGAAAACAAAAGAGCCTGGAATGGTGAAATGTTTAACCAACACTATTGTCCTATATAAGTTATATATAAAGTTGAATTAATTCGTCGTTTTTAACTCATGCCGGCTAACAAATAGGAAATTACCTACGCCTTATTTTTACCCTGGATTTTTAGTATTGGTATTGTCATCTGATAAAGTAATGCTGATTATAAGGTGCACATTTTTCTCTGCATTCAAAATCCTCTCTGTTTACACCCGTCCTGGTTTTGTTACTACAACCGGAAAGTGCATGTGACATTTACTATTGGGAACGGTATCAGATTCGACCCGGAATTTGTTAATTATTAATATTATTAATTATGTGGAAAATAAAATGACCTGGAATGGTATAATTTTTAATCAACACTATTTTCACATATTAGGTATATACAAAGTTGAATTCGTATTATTATTTTCACATCAACTTATTAAGTCTATGTGGGTTGTTCGCCTTATTTTGTCAATGAAACCGAAATATAAACAACAGTCATTCAAGTGGGAGATTTAGCTAGCTATAAAACCAGGTTAACCCACCATTTTCTTCGGGAAATGCCTGTACCAAGTCTGAAATATAAAATTTGTTTTCCATTCATTCCTTTGGTTGATAAGTCTAACATTTGATTTTGTCACTTTTCTGGACTTCCTTTTTTAAATATACCTTGAAGTTTTGTTATACTGTGTGGCTATTCAAGTACAGTAGTAGTGTCGTCAGAATATGTCAGTTCATCATCACACATATAACATTTGAAGTACTTTAAAATAGGTTCAGACAGTCAATTTTGTAAGGCTATTTTATTGTACATTTAGGTAGCACTTGTTTCTGAATAAAATGACTAGCTGATTGTCGCCCGCTCGGATAATAGACAAATGTTACAAACAAGTAAACAGGGCTAAAACCAACCAGGTAAAATTGCAACATTATTGCCAAAAACAATCACTATGAAAATAACTATATCATCCAAAAATAATTTTTTTAAATTCGGTTATGCAGTCACAGATGTATATCTTAACTTAAGTATCTGTTTATCTTGATATAAATCAAAGTGATACACTTGACACTTAAGAGTCTGTAGTCTCTATTTTCATATAATAAACAAATTGTAGTATAGGTCACCATATGTAGGCTGTGTATGTCATCAAGAATTGTTAAGTTCCTCTTAATTTACTTCTAAAATACCTGTAAAGAGAGTTTCCATGTTATCTTTTATTAATTTCATGCCATCTAAAGTACTTTTATGTTCTTGTTCCAACGTCTTTTGGGATTCCAAAAAATTTTGGAAATCTTTTCTGTCGTTTTCTATTTTCTGATCCCGTCCCTTCAGTTCAGTTTCATAATTAAAAATATCAGTTTCAAGTCTGTTTATCCTGTCTTTCAATGAATCAATCTGAGTTTTTAGACCAGAAATTTCACTTCTCGCATTTTCAAGCCCATCTTTGTTGGTTTTGCTATCTTTCTTCAGCTCTAAAATCTTTTTTTGAAGATCTTCCTTTTCTTTCAACAGAATCTCTACATGGGCCCTTTCATCTCTTTCCGCCCTCCTAGCATCTCGCAAATGCGATTGTAGTTCTGCATAAGAAAGTTGTGCTTGTTGTTTCTAAACAAGAAAATCGAAAGTAGTTGATGGACATGTTCACATTATTCAAAGAAAAAGACATAAATGCGGTGCGAATTTTGAAATTCTTATTATTCCATGTTAAACCAACATTCAAATTCTCAAAGAAAGAAATAAAACTTTAACATTGATCGTCGGAGATCATCTCGAGGGTTAATTAGATGGTGTCTATTTTAAAATACACACGAAATTTTATAACTAGTCCATGCATTGGAAATTTTTTTATGACTCTTTGTAATTTGAATAGACGTTTTAGTGTGTTATAATCAAAATATGTAATTTTGAGTCTAATCGGTGCACATTAATTTGAAAGCTAATGCATCTTAAAAGAAAAATACTTATATGTAAGATATAAAGAACAACACGCTGGAGAATGATTCAAATAATAAGTAAATATCAGTTTATTAACCTCTAGGATTCAAAATAATGTAGGGCATGGGGCTCAACTTTACACAACAAACACATGGCATACAAATCATTTGAAAGTATAGATTCTAGATGAAAAAAATTACATATTATTAAGCGAAAATGTAAAATGCAGGTTTGTGATACTACTCAATATGTAGATGAAACGTGCATCTGGCGTATCAAGTTAAAAGTCAGGCATCTTTGAAGAGTTATCGCAATCGCTGATAAATAATTTTGGTACGCCATACGCGCGTTTCGTCTGCATAAGCCGACCGTGCAACGGCTGTATAGCCAGTCAAGGTCATTAAAAACTTCCATCTGTTTGTCTATATGAGACTAATACAAAGCTAAGTAAAATATTGCTAAGTTAAAGAGCATTTATACCCGAAAATTCCAACACTTTCTGCCAAATATCGTTAAGTCACCAAACTTTCAATTACTTAGTGAGAGGATATCATCTATATAGCGGAAGTGTAGTTAAAGGATAATGCTTGCTTCTGTTCGTTCTTCCTAAGAAGCTCCTGTATGAAGGCAGCCTCATATGAATAAGAGAACAAGTCGGCAAGAATAGGAATACAGTATGCTCCCATGGGAATGCCGATTGTTGGTTGAAAAACACGTCCTCCAAATGAACAAATACGTTATCAATTAAGAAATCAATCATCTTGAAAATGTCAGTTTCTGAGAATTTAGGATTTATCCCTCCCAAATACAAGTGACTTTTATCTACGTTGGGTATTGTTTTTTTTTAACCAAAGCAGGACCAATTCGTTCAATTTGTGTTTTAGTTGGAATGGGGTTCAAAAGTCAAATGCTTTCACACTATTGCAAGATGAAAGAGACTTAGATTTATGTACTCTTACATTTGTAACAGAGTTTTGGAAGTTTAAGTATCCACATCTGATTCACACCGACCATAGAATAAGTACTTTCACAATAACTTCCAAGCCCGGCTTTGATTGTTGATCAAACTGCTATCAATAATTTATAAAATGGTTTTGTGAAGCCTAGAAAGACCCAGCAACATTACCTTGTTTGTAAGGATATTTATGTAATTTGGGTATTTTGGGGCTATACTTATTGGGACAACTGAACTTTGATTGTTGCCAAATCTAAATATTGATTTTCGAATATGCCACAATTCAAACAAAGAAAATTAAAAAAAACATTGAACATAAATGCCTAAAATGCCTAGATCTTCATCTGAAGTCTTACAATACCCTGTACTATTTTCATGGTTTTCGAGAAAGTAGCGAGTTTCATTATCTGCAATTGACTAAATTTATAGTCTGCCTACTTTTTTTCCATGACCATCAATTTAGCGAACATAATCACGTTTACGATAACCGATAATGACACGCTTTGCAAAACGTATATATATTTTTTTTGGTATTAATTTATCAGTAGCATTGTCTAGCGATTCTACATGTACCTAACGATATCGGGATATGGGTACTTAGTCAAATCTTAACCAGACGTTATGATAATATTAAATACTGGCACGGATTAAAAAAAAACAATGTCAAAATGTGCAGGCTTCAATTAAATCTTTATTTGTGTTAATTGATGAAAGCATACGATCTGAATTGTTTCTTAAGACAGTCAGAGGCAAACATTATTTAAAATGATATTTTTATATAATATATAAACACGTCAATTATAAGCTATAAACACCAAATCGTTAATGCATTTTCTGAGTAGGTTTTAAACAAATTCAAAAAAATATACGGTGGCCTTAAGCTGTTTTCTGCTCTTCGTTCGTGTTGTTGTCTCGTTGACACATTCCCCATTTCCATTCTCAATTTTATTTGCTATTCGCTAGTAATCACCATTCTACAAATAAATGACCGATAGTTGTAATATTAATTTAGAATCTTCATCATCTTCATGGAAGCTGGAACTTGAATACAGTGTTCATTCACTCTTTTAATATGTCATTTGAATGGAAGAGTGATATCCCTGTGTATTATGTTCCAATTTAACAAATCTGGCGAACCGATAAGAGTATTTTCTCCTTGAACAGGTATATTTTTTTTCACTTTTACATATAGTTATTTGATTAAATCATTACAAAACTTTTTTAAAATTGATAGATTTTAGTATTTCTAATCTGTTTAGGAAAGACATTTATTTTTATTTAAAGATTTAATTATTTGTTTTGAAACGTTTAAAAATAATATATATAAAAATAAAGACTCTTTCCTACTATTATAAATATTATTTACCTTATATATTTGTGTATTTTTCTGTGTAGGCCATCTTCTTCAAAATTTAGTGGAGATTATCTGATACATACTCATCAGGAGCCTGTAATTGAGTGGTTGTCGTTTTTTGCTGTTTCTCATATTTGTTTTTTTTTTTTTTTTTATTTATTGTTTTGCATAGTTTATTTTTATGTTGTGCCATTACGCCACTGTCCAAGGTTAGGAGGAGGGTTTGTCGCCAATAAACAAGTTTAACCCCGCCACACTCTGTATGTGCCTATCCTAAGTCAGGAGCCTGTAATTCAGTGGTTTTCGTTTGTTGCTGTGCTTCATATTTGTTTTTCGTTCATTATTTTGTACATAAATTAGGCCGTTAGTTTTTCTCGTTTGAATTGTTTTACATTTGTCATTTCTTGGCCTTTTATAGCTGACTATGCGGTATGGGCTTTGCTGATTGTTGAAGGCCGTAGGGTAACCTATAGTTGTTAATTTCTGTGTCATATGGTCTCTTGTGGAAAGTTGTCTCATTGGCAATCATACCACATCTTCTTTTTTATGTCATCATGGAGGTTAAAATTGTGTACACAGTGTCAGAATTAAAATGTAACAGAAAGATGGGCTTGATTCAATCGCTTAACTTGATTCTCTAAAGACATAGTTTTCTTTAGGTTTAATTTGTAGTTCTGTGGTAACATGACACCAGTATGAGCTTTTTGGGGACCAGTAAGTGGTTAAGGGGTCCTTACTTATTCAATTAGCCCCCATATTTACCTGAAATAGAGTTAGCATTAGGGTTTTTTCTTTACATTGATAAGACAATTTTTGGGACAAAGAATGTGATTATGATTGTATTTCAGATAAATTAGATAGTTTATTCATTTTCTATGCAAATGTCATGAATTGTTTTTATTTTCTGACCCTGAAAAGCACAAAAAGGTATATTGATTATGTAAGGGGACATAATTACACTTAATGCATATATTAGAAAGAGACAAACAGCCACCTTAGAGATATATTCTAGTTCATGTATTGCTTAAAATGTGGAATGGACTTTACTATTTTTTTTCATGATTTGGTACTTATACTGTTTTTTTCAGTCAAATTAACTAGCAATATAGTTGGCAATCCAATAAATCCTCCTGAATCACTATGTTTTACTTCTGTGCTGATTTGAAACATTATATATTTGGTTTTTGTTCATCCTTAAGTAAAAGTGGTAACCATTAGATGAAAAAAATAGTGAAAATCTGGCAGCTTTGGTAGGGGTATAATCTTTTATTATTTTTTGGTAAGAAATAAGTGCAGACTAGTATTCTTTATTGTAATATGTTTCCTATTAAGAAGTCAATGCATCATAAGTGTAATGACTGGTTCCAAGTTTGTGATGTCTTTGTTAAGTTGGATAAAGCATTAGTGGCCTTAGGTTTATAAAGCTAGCAAAAAAAGTAAACGGTCATCATACATATTTAAATTAATTTCTGAATATTATAATGAAAGTACTTCAGTTAACTGTGTATGTAGAATTTTGGGCAGTATTAGAAAGTGGTTAAAATTCTAAAAAGGCTATCATTATCCCTATTGGCCAGGAAATACTACTGTGCCACCTAAACTAATCTCCGACAGAGGCTATCCCGCAGTTGTTTTTAAACAAAATTTACTTTAACCAATTCTTCACTGAAAATGAACGTTACATTTAATGAGGCAATATTTTTTTTTCTGTGCTTCAATAACTTAGTTCAATACATAACACTCATCAAAGATACCAGACTTATAATTGGTACACTAGACGCGCGATTCGTCTAGATTAGACGCATCATTTTCTCTTAAAAACAAAATTGGAAACAAAATCAGTAAAGCAGTTGAAGAGCATGTATCCAAAAAAGCCCCCGGCTTGACACAATTGAATTATATGGGCCCAAGTTTTAAAGCGAGCCACAAATGAAATATTGTTTTTAACAAATATCTTAATCGATAACCAGGAATGGAACTTTAAGGACGTAGGATCGTTGTACTATTTGCTGGAGAAATATTGAGTTACTTCTTTTAAGCATAAAAATCAATTGGTCATTGTAAATTTAAGAAGAGCTGTAGTTAGACTAATAAACTGAAGAAAAAGTGTTGTATCAAACACTTAAGCATGCATTTGCTAACCGTTTAATCTATATTTAATTTTCCAGTAGGTTAATGCCAGTTAAATGCATATGATCCGAATGTTTCAAATATATAGACACTATAAATGTGAAATGATTGTATTTAAAATTTAACAGATTTAAAAATGTGTTAAACTTCTATACAGTAATTTAAAAATAGTTAGTGGGTTGCACCTTTAAATTCGTAATTTTAGAAAACCATCAATTCTATTATGCGTGAAAACTACTTTCCATCGCCAGTTAATTCGTTGTATTTGAAACGTTTCAAAGCTATCTATTCAAAAAGTTTCTAAGACTTGAAAATTCATTGGAGAAAGAATCAAGAAAAGATACTTAAATCTAAATCTAAGTTTTCTCACCTCTAGAATTCCATCTAAAATATAAAATAAATATCCATACCGTTCTGTGGTGCTGATGAAAAAGAAGAAAGTTTCTGAAACTGAAACTTTTTATAAATATAAGTGTACAGGTGTATAAAATAAGGCGACCGTAGTATACCGATGTTCAAATCTCGTAAATTGATTAGGAGGAGATAATCAAGGTAACAAACAAAACCTTCAAAATAAGCGAAACCTGGTGCGTCGACAAGGTAAGCGTCTCTTGCTTTGCATGCATCACCGGCCACACTCAGTTAAAATTTCACAATCGGGAATAGGACACAATTTGTAAAACTATAGATCAGACCACTTTACTGGTTTCTAAGACCGTATAACCAACTGGCAAGATACATGATGTATTCGTGCACCATATGTGTTTATCGAAATTTTATATATTTTCTGAATAGTAGTGTAACGATTTAACTCATTAATCTTCGAACTCAAAACGGAGCGAAACCGAGTGTGTCGACTGGATAAGCATCTCTTGCCATGCTCGCATCACTGGCATGCAAAGCCACACTCAGTCAAATGTCACAATTGCTTAATACAATCAGTAAATTTACAACTTAGACGACTTCTCTGGTATATGTATCCAAAATTGTGTACCAATATAACCTGACGCTTGTGAGTTAAAACAATGAAACATCTTACCGCACAACCAGTTCGTTATGGTGATTGGTGACTGTAAAACGTATAAATAGTGTCGATTACCGTTGTTCTTCCTCAAACTTTATTTTTGACTTTTGACCAAACAAATTATCACAGACTAAACGTTTTCAAAGTTAAAATTTCGCTTCTCTTTTTCAATTTAGTGAATCACCCAACTAAACATAAAAGTTTGTCCGATAACATTTGACATACCATTATAAATAAATAGTTTATCTAATTTATATTTGTCACTCTTTCAGAAATCATCACTGTCAGATAAATGAACAGAGAGATATCCTATTTGTTAGAAGAGGAATACAGAATTGGTAGCGGAAATGTTTTATTTTAGCTCCTAGTCTTAACAGATGAATAAAAAAAGATGTGGGTGGGGTGTATGCTAACTAGACAGCAACCCAAAGACATTTATGATCGAACAAATTCAGAGAGCAGCATACAGTGTCCAAAAAAAGGTCTATAATGTTATATACTTACATTTAAGTGTAAGGTAGCAAGATGTTACAGCTGCCTCACACCTGCAGACGTATTTCCCACAATCAGCTTTGGACATATTTCTAATTGTGTACCAATGTTCCTTCTTGTGTACTTTAGTAGCTGTATACAATGGCAAACCATCCTTAAACCATTCTACTGTCGCATCAACATTTAAAACACATTTTAATCTTACAGAACTTTTATGGACTGCTGCAATATCTTGCAAAGGACTAATAAAGTCAGGAGAATTCACTGAAATTATATAAAATATCAGATGAATTGTGCATCTTAACTAGTTGTTGAGGTAACACTCTGTCAAATCAGCTAATTATAAGTTTCTCTTTACATTTTTCTACTTATAGTGAGTTTTTCCAAACAGCAGCATGGTCAAAATGGTAAAACTACTACAACCTTCTCAACCATGCAAAAGAGTCTTTAATAAATAATTTCTTACATAGGTTAAAAAATAAAATTACATTTAATTCATTTCGAGCCTGCGAACCGCTGTCCTTGATTTACCTTCATCAAGAATGCTATAACACAAATATCTGAACGAGAAGGATGTACAAGACCTAAACACATTAAAGGCTATATGACCAAACGGGAACTAAAAAATAGTAAATTTCTCATAAGGTAAACTTTGCCTGTCTGTGCGTCAGTATGTCTGTCGGTAAGTCCTTCGTCTGTCCATACCATTATCATGTTACAATTTTGGCTTAAGATAGTTTGTGCTCACATTACCATGAAGTTATTAGACATGTTCAGTATGACGTGAACTATTCATATATTACAAATTGGGGTTTTGATATAAAAAGAAGATCTGGTATGATTGCCAATGAGACAACTCTCCACAAGAGACCAAATGACACAGAAATTAACAACTATAAGTTACCGTACGGCCTTCAACAATGAGCAAAGCCCATACCGCATAGTCAGCTATAAAAGGCCCCGAGATGACAAATGTAAAACAATTCAAACGAAAAAACCAATGGCCTAATTAATGTACAAAATAATGAACGAAAACCAAATATGTTACACAGCAACAAACGACAACCACTGAATTACAGGCTCCTGACTTGGGACAGGCGGTGTTAAACTCGTTTGAAGGCGCCAACCCTCCCCCTAACCTGGGACAGTGGTGTAACAGTACAACATAAAAAGAAACTATTAATATCAGTTGAAAAAGGCTGAACTCATGAGATGGATACACGCAGAAATACATCTAACAAAAACACAGAGTGGACGTGAACGGGTACTTATACATCCCCACAACAAAAAGACACTAAATACAGATCTGAGAGTACTCGCAGTTACTGACAGCTAGTTCAAAGCCAATAGCAACCAATAAAAAAAAGTCGTGCATCTAAGACTAAATTATCAATCAGTACACATCAAACATCCAATTTTAGTGTAAAGACGTCATAAATAGTCAGAGAAAAACATTACCTTGTTTAACCTTGATTTCATAGTTCATTGTCATACATTAAAGTTTTGTTTTAAGGTAGGTTTAAGTTTTGATTAAAAGTAGTTTGTGGTCACATCAACTTGAAACTCAGTAAAAATCTTCATTATGAAGTGAAGTTTTTGATATTTAAGCCAAATTAGCAGAATTCAATGTATGAAGATGTTTACATCGTGATGAGAAAAAAAAATGTTTCTCTTCTTTCGTCTTGATTTCATACTTCCATGTTACATTTTTCTGTCAACTTTTAACTATTCGCTTTTTCGCATTATTAGGTAGAAAACTTTCAGATTTATTATTTGTTTAGCCCTTACAAAATGAGAAGCTGCTTGTTAACAATAACAGTAGATACTGTATATGATTTTTGAGTGTTTATGTTTGTTTTAAGAAGGGGATTTTTTGGGGTTTGTTGTAAATTTTTACCCATTTCAAATGACATTACAACAAGCGTACTGAAAATGAGGGGTTAGGAAGAGGTTGATTTTTTTTAAATACGATTCTTATATCTAGAATTTTAAACTCATTTTATAGCCTTTGAGTGGCGGAAATATTCCGAAACCATATTTCCCCTTATACTTGTCTCATTTCAATGTATTGTTACAATGTTATTACAATACAAGTAGGTTTTTAGAAAAAAAGTTTTTATATTAAAGTTTTAACATTTAATTCTAACCCCTTTTTCCATAAAACTTAACGATTGAGGCTTATTGAAGAACAATTTCATATAACTTGTACTTTGAAATTTTTAAGACCAATTTCCAGCCGTCCTAAAATAAGAGTGAGTTTTCGAATTTGTTTCTATAAATATTAACATTAATTTTGGTTTTGATGAATTAAAATATAAAATATGTATTGCATACAGTTATGAAAACCTGTGGTCCTACATCCTGTCGATACTTGGTACTTGTTTTTGTCATTACAGACGGTCATGATTATCCCAAATTGTTTATGACGTCTTAACACTAAATCCTGTGGATGTGTACTGATTCATCTTTTAACTTTAAACTGAGAGAATATGATTCATTTAATAGCTGTGTTGACTATTTCATTTGAACTAGCTTTCTTTAACTGTGAAATTCTTAGATTGGTACTTTGTGTCTTTTGTCGTTATGGTAGTTGTTTTGTGTTTCGTTCCAATCTGATATGTCAAGCCATTTCCAACTGATTTTTAAAGTTTGTTTTATTTTGTGAAATTATACTAGTTTTGAGGGTTTAGTGCTCAAAAACGCGTTTAACTCGTCACATTCTTCATGTGCATGTCCAAATTAGAGGCAACAGTAGTTCACCTTTGTTGGAATCTCATAGGTACAAATCAACGTAAAAACAACGAAGGAGCGTGAACCAAGTACGGTGACCTTAAGTTAACATTAATTGGCACTTTTGGCTTTGCTTCAAGTGAGCAACGGGTCAATTCCCCGGACACAATCACCGTCCCTTTGTTTCATTTATTGCTAAATATCAAAATATATGGCACTCTACGTTAAATAAAAAATGATACACGCATGGTCACGTGAGCTTTTTGTCATCTCTTTGCATCCATCGTCGTCGTCCGTCCGTCCGTCGTCGTAAACTTTGTTTAATACTGCTCCTCTCGAACTGCTGAGCCCAATGTTACCAAACTTTACCTAAATATTTCTTAGGTTGTCTGGTCAAAAACTGTATGCGGGAATTCGATGAATCAACAAACATGGCCGCTGTTGATAAAAAGCATCTAATTAGAGCATCGGGGTAAATACATTTGTTTTGGCTTATATCTAAAAAACCAAAGCAGTAAGAGCGAATCTAACTGGAATAGAATTATCGTTTTAGCAGGTCAAGGTATATTGTCAGAAAAATAGAACAACCCATTTTAGAGTTATTACCTCTGAAATTTCAATTTTTAGTAAATTTCAGTTTTTGGTTTATGTTTAATCAGTTGGAGCAAATTTTACATGGGGTAAAATTGACCAGCAGGTAAAGGTACATCTCATGCGAAATTTACAGAAAAAAAATTACCATCTTTTTCAAATTTCGTAACCTTTGGAAGACTATAACAGATAGAGAGACATTTTAAACAGTAAAAATGACTAGAACAAAAAGATTTACAAGTGAGTAAACATTGTCAATTGACTCCTTAAGAGTTATTGCCCTTGGAAGACTAATTTTGCTCATATTTTGCAGAACCTATCATAGACGAAGAGAAATAGTAAACAACAAAAGAGTTCAGCAAACCGAGATCTACAAATAAATCATCTTAACCGAAAATGGCAACTGACCGTTTACGAGAGTTATAGCCCTAGAAGGGTTGTTTTCATTAATCCAATTTTTTTTTCAATTTTTGTCTAAATCAGTATAGATGGGGAGAAATTGTAAAACGTTTCAAAAGGTGTTTAGCACAATGAGATCTACAAATAAGTCAACACGGCTGACATTGTCAACTAACTGCAATCGCCCTTGTTCTGTTTTTGCATAAATTAAAAAGATAGTCAGAAACAGTAAAAAAGCAAAACTGTTCAGCACAGTAAGATCTACAAATCAGTCAACATGACATAAACTGTCAACAGACCCATTATAGAAGTATTTTCTTCTGAATGAGGATTTGTGTCAAAAACTGTTGGAGTTAAAGAGAAACTTTAATAAGCAAAAAGATCAGCAAAATAAGATCTGCAAGTAAGTCAACATGGCCAAATGTCATACTAGTAGCAGGATTTACTGACTAAACTGATTGCAATAAAGAACAAAATATCAAAATGACATATGTTTTTTACCAGTTGAGCGATTCAGGCTCTTAGGAACCTCTTTTTTCATCCCAAGTAACAAAGAATCAGTAAAACATTGAGAAGTGACAATAAATCCATTAGGACTATTTCCACAAAATTTCGACTGGAAATACGTTTTTCCGGTCATAAAACTTCTTGCATTTGTATTAAATGCTTCTTTCGAGGCGTAACATTAATTGATTTTTATCAAATTCTGAAGACGGGCACGGTTTCTGTGAAAACAAACGAAACACAAATGCTATTCAAATGAACTCGTTCTCTCCCTGTTTCTTTCTAACCTGAAACGTCAGATTTCCGTTATTTTTTTTAATCACTGGATTTCAGTTGTATTGACATTTTTAATTTGAACTCATTTTACGATGATCAAATAAAGATTACGTACAAAATCTTATACATTAGTTGTCCGCTGGTTTTTGGGGTTTTTTTTTGTTTTTTTTGTTTTTGTTTTTGTTTTTTTTTTCGGGGGTGATAGTTTCCTTGTCTCATCATCATATAAGATTTTGAAGACACAAAAGCATAACATGAATCAATTGCTGTAAGATAAAAACAATCGTTCATAAAAAAAAACTCAATAACAAGTTTGTGGTATTTGCTAAACAGGCCGTGGTATTAAGGAGTAAAAATAAAGACGGGTCGACTCAGAGTGAACAAATAGTGTGTCATGGTAGGATGACACGACTTCCTATGGTTTGTTACCTTGTGAACTAGCAAGTTGAAATTTCGAATTACCGTGTCGGTCTTGTGCAAAGCAGGGTTCATTTTAATATCGTATTAACCTTTCCTCGTCTACATAGATATAAGAAGATGTGGTATGAGTGCCAATGAGACAACTCTCCATCCAAGTCAAAATTTATAAAGTAAACCATTTAAGGTCAAAGTACGGTCTTCAACACGGAGCCTTGGCTCACACCAAACAGCAAGCTATCAAGGGCCCCAAAAATTACTAGTGTAAAACCATTCAAACGGGAAAACCAACGGTCTAATCTATATAAAAAACGGGAAACGAGAATCACTTATGAACCACATGAACAAACGACAACTACTGAACATCAGATTCCTGACTTAGGACAGGTGCAAACAATTGCAGCAGGTTTAAACGTTTTAATGGTACCAAACCTTCACCCTTATCTGAAACAATAGTGCACCATCACAACATAGAAAGACACACTATAAAATATCAATTGAAATGGCTTGACTCAATCAAAAACATATTAACACCAGTGAACATACACTGAACAAATAAATTTGATTTATGATACAATGTAAATACAAAATAAATAAACTAAGGGAAGAATAATTAAAGTAACATGTTATACTGCTGTGAAATGTTAAACAATTTAAGAAAAACAATATGCTTGAACAAAAATATCAGCTATTTGCAATTACTTTAAACACAGATAAATGAAAATAATTTTGTTGTTAGGCATACGTGTTCAGTTCAAATGGAGAAAGGAAATATTTTTACAAAATAAATACAGCATGCATTTAATTTGCCATTTGATTTTAACACCCATCGATAATCATCACTATCCTTTCGGGGATGGGGAAGGGCCTTACATTCTACTGGAACATATAGTGTTATAGAATGAATAGATAAATGCGACTTTTTAAAAGTTGATGCAACAACTTCTATAACAAAGCTTCGCTCCGGTTTTTAAAGTAACTACAAATCCGATAAATGGCTTTCAATTGCTTCTAAAATAGGTATATCTTAAAGAATTAATGAACATATATAAAAAAGAAACATTAGGGTAATTGAAAAAAATTAATATTATGTACATTTCGTATTAAGCAAATGTAAAATACCAATTTTATAAAGAAACTTACTCATTCGGCGCAAGGTTGATAGTACTTTCCTCAACTTCTTCTTTAACTTGGAATAAATCCAATTTTGACCATTTTAAAACACAAATAAAAACACGCAATGGATAAAGGTCTTGAAAACCATACAAATTGGTAATCTTATGATAGGTATTTATTTATTTTTTTTTTTTTTGTGTAAGAAATGTTAAACAATTCAGCATAAATAGTAAGGACATTTCTGTTATTATTTATATATTGTCATTCACGGACATTTTTATCTATTCAAAATCATTCAAATTATAAAAGTATATATTTACTTAATTATCAGTTTAAAATCAGCGTATTCTCGTGTATGCATAATGTAAGGGCGTTTAAATAATTACTTTTTAAATATTTCAAACTAGTAAATAATCTAAATGTCAATATGTTGATAGTTCTATATGTCATTGCCCTACACAATCTGTCATTGTTGCAATGTAATTATTCGTGGTATCATGTGTATAACTTAATCTAATACATCGATAGTGAGATAATTCAAATATGTCAAAAACATAATTAAGATAATAACTTTAATATCCTTCAAGTGACATTCATGGATAATTAAAATTTCAAACTTTAAAACTAAATAATTTAAGTGTTTCGATGTCATTGAAGTTCAAAACCTTTAAGTATCCAGTGATCAGTACGCTTCTCTGATAAGATATCTTGTGAAAGGAAATCTGAAATATGTGTAGTATGTACAAATTTTGGAATATATTGTCTTGCTTCTAATTCTTTTCGAAATAACGGTTTCTAACATGATTTGAAATGAATGTTCAAATATAATCAAAACGTAAGAATATTTCAAAGGTAAATCATATGTAAAAAAAAATAATATACCTTAAAGAGAAATGACTAGAATGTTAACAAAACTTAAAATATGAATCTATGAACAGAAAATCATTTTATAAGCATTTAATTGTGTACCAATTTTATTCTTCGTACAAACAAATAAAAACTTTTGTTTTATTGGATATATATTGGCACGAATGTTATTTTGGATGGTGATGAATGTCGAAATGAGCATCTGATGAGGTAAAATTGGTTAATGTTGTTAATGTGATATGAATATTAATCCTACCTTTTTAAGACCGCAGCACTTGGACAGATTTCAAAAAGTTGCTAGCTATATATATATAGTTTACAACGTAGCAGAAGACACGACACCCTAACCTGGGCACTTTATTTTGACTCTGAGCAGAGACTTTGCTCGTACTTCATACTAGTATAAAACCAGGTTTGACCCACCATTTTCTTCGGAAAATGCGTGTACCAAGTCCAGAAAATGGCAGTTGGTTTTTCACTTGTTACGTTGATTGATAGCGTTTGGTTTTGTCAGTTTTTATGGATTTCCCATTTTTGAATTTGCCTTGGAGTTCGGTATTTTTGTTATACTTTTTTTTTTAATACAGTGCGCTGAGCATAAAGACAACAAATACCATTTTAAAAGTCATAAATTTAAACATCTTAGATAAAATAAAAATACTTCCTAGCATATTTTCCTTCTTTGCTATTTTCGGAGATAAATATCAATTGGCTTATTTGTAATAAGAAGCATTACTGCCAAAAAATATGAAAACAACACATTATAAATGTAATGCGTTCTAAGCGCTTTTCTGGATTTACCTTCATCAGGAATAGTTGAATGCCATGGATGTATAAGAACCAACAAAATTTAAAGAGATATATGACCAAAATGGACCTTAAAATCATAGCCAAATCCATCCATCTCAGGGTGTTGAAACCTTAGTTTCTTAATTATTTTTTAATTTGTAAACGGACAATTTAAGAAAAGTTCTTATAAATCATGTCAGTGCCGACGTACGGACTACTGGCCTGATAACACACTTGGGGACTGATAGTCCACCAACAGTGGTATGACCCAGTGCAGTAAAAAAGAGAACATCACTTTATAAATTTCGTGTGTCCGAAGCGCTTTCTGAATTTACTTTCATCATGAGCTCTTAAAGCCGAATATTTGAAAGCCAAGGGTGTACAAGAACCGAAAAAATTTGAAGAGCTGTATGACCAAAAAGGACCTAAAATAATAGCTATATCCATCTGAGATCAACTTTGAAAATTCTTTTTGTAAAGTTTGATTGCACAAGGTATTGTATTCCTTTGCCGTATTTAACGTTGTTGTATGAAATCGTATATGAACCACACTGATCCTTACATCAAAAACACCGTAAATAGTATCTTTAAAATGTTGGATTTTTTTAATTGTTAACATGTTTGTTGAGTTTGATGAATTCAATTGTTATTTTTTATTTCAACATCCAGTCTGCTTTCAAATGTTAATCATGCCTTCCTACTGACCGACATATATTTGAGGTTTTTTTAACTTGAAACATCCATGGAAATTAAGAAATGTATCATTTTCATGCAAATCACTGAAAAGACATTAGTTGTCGAAATGCACATCATGTACTCATATGAAGCACAATTAATACAAAGCCTCATGAAAGGCGAAGAGAAAATGCATCTAGTCAAATTCTATATTTTTCACTATTAGATACATTGATGATCTCCTGTCAATCAATAACCCATTTTTCATTGAGTTTCTGTATCTCAAATAATCAAGTGAATGGACGTTAAGAATACCTCCAAAACTAGAAGATCTGCTGCATATCCTGATCATTTATTTCATTGATAGTGACACAGATTGACGACTCCAAACTAGAACATATGTCAAACGTGATGATTTCTCTATTTTCAATTATTCAGCAGAAACATATTCATTGTCCCATCGAATAGCATGAACATATCTCAGTTGATACGTTAAGGTCGTGTCAGTTCCCATTCATGGTTTTATACGGATTTCATTAACAAGGATGTGCTCCTGACACAAAATATCTCCAACAAGGTCACTTATTAATACAGAGGCAAACGATACCAAAAGGTGATTTAAAATCATAAGTCGAAAATAAACTGACAACGCAATTCCAAAAAAAGACAAATACTAAAACACAAAACACAATATACAAAACACAACATAGAAAACAAAAGAATGAGCAACACCAAGCCACCAAAAACTGGGGGTGATCTAAGGTGCACCGGAAGGGTAAGAAGATCAAGCTTCACATGTGGCACCCGTCGTGTTGCTAATGTAAGTACAAACCTTGTGATAAGTCTAATTCGGTAGGTCACATTCGAGGAAAAGGAGGAAGAGATTGTGGTTACGACGATTGGGTTGCTGCTTACAGGGAAGCTGTTAACCCAATGGTTCCTAGTGGTAAAGTTGCAGTCATCACTGCGAAAACTTAAGGACGTCATTACAAGTTGGTTGAACATATAATATAATGGAATATAAGTTTCACAGATGACGACAGATACTTTCGAATTTTCGTAATCAATTAAAGTATAAACCAAAATTGCATAGATAATATTATACAGTCGATTACTTTTGATGATGTTGACATCGGTGAATCCCGGGGGGGTTACTGACTATCCTTTCGGGTATAACTGTGCCGACAGCACTTGCCAAATCATACCCTGTTCTAACCAGAAAACATTGAAAAACACACCCTTGTCCAAACAGAAATATTGAAAAACATACTATGGTCTAGACACGCTCAGAAAATGTATACCCTGAATCGGCATGGCAGCTGGTCCCGACCAGTTCAAGCAGGGACAGTCTATACTAACGTTAATATAAATTGTCCCTGGTACAATTTAAAATAAAATAGAAATACGATAGTTTGGCATATTGTTAAACTGTTAAAGACAGTTATTAAAATATTCACCGGGAATGATCCTGTTCTAGACCGTATAAAATAGATGCTGTTCTAGACCCGGGTTCTAGACTGTATCTTAAACAGTTAAATAAGCGATCCTGTTCTAGACAAATATTTTGTTTAAAAAAAGACCCTGTTCTCACCAGCAGGGCATGAAAAAGCGATCCTGTTATAACCAGCAGGATATGAAAATGGGACCCTGTTCTAACCAACAGGGCATGAAAAAGCGACAATGTTTTGCGGCCACTAAAAATAAAGGAAGTAACTCCATCCCCCGGACAGTGAATATCTAATATCTAGGGTTGATAAAATTTATCTATTAGCATTGTATCTACTGATATGAAGAGTCAACAATGATTTTCTTATATGACTTTTTTATCCATCTGCAAAGTATTTGCTCATGACGAAATATATCAAACTTCTCCATGTTTTTATGCTAACTATATTATCTGCGTTGGCAGTTGCTAACTTTTTTAAGTTGAAGTACTAGACACCGAAAAGAAGAAGAAGAAGAAGAAGAAGAAGAAGAAGAAAAACGAGAATTTGCATGACGTCAGAAACCTACGTCATTGACGTTGGCTAGGGAAATAACTATTTACGTACACGTCAGCTGTTCCAAATCTTATAATAACATCTCAAGATTTTTCCCGCGGTGAATGTAATGTTTTATCAAAGAAGATTCCTTATGCTTTTAGTCAATGAGAAAACAAGTTTTATAGTCATATAACAAACCTAAATATTCGTTTGTTGTATTCGGACGCATGTGTTGTTTTCATTTTCTTTTTTTTTTTTTTTTTGGTACAATAACGTTACTATACAATTATCGCCCTTGTATGAGGTCGATACAAGGTTATATCGACCTAAGAGAAGCATATTGACTGAGGACGAAGTCCAAGGTCGATATGCTTCTCTGGGTTGATATAACATCGTAATGACCTCAATCAAAGGCTACAATTGTTATATTATCAATCAACAACTATTGCATGAGCAAAGACAAATTGGGGATTTCTAGAATGTATTTTTAGTAACATGCTGTATGCCTACGAAAGGCTAAACACAACAGTATTGGCGTGCTAACTGAGTAAATACAAATGTACATGTGATCAAGTTTTGACGAATCACAAATCTTTAAAAATATTCGATTAATAATATTACCTCCTATTACTAATATCTACTATAACGTCAAATCCCGTCACTGTTGATCATGACTAAGTATATCACTTGAATCCATAAATATAGTGCTACAGATGTGAAACAATTGATACGATTTGCACCTGCTGATTATCATAAAATAGATTTTTTTAAGGATGTTCGCTCCTCTTGTTTTTGAATGTTTGCCAGATATTCGGAATCCTCTGGTTTTATCCATGTAGTGCCATTAAAAATTTTGCCCACTAACCCCTACTTTTCTTTCCATAATTTGATTACATATAGTTTAAAATGTCATCTTTGAAAATCTTATAAAATCCTTGTTATGTTTTCATCGTTTTTGAAAGAAAAACGGTGCCAATGTTAAATGTATGAAAAATCTAGAGAGAATCATTTCCCGCCAAATTTTCAATGGCTTATCTCGAAAACAAGCACACGGACCCTTCATTTTTTTCTGCTATTTTAGTTTCTTTATTTATGTACTATCAATTTATAACAGTCTTTTAAAAAGCTTGTTATTTTGAAACAGAGTAGCGAACATCATTAACACAGATTCACTCCTAACGCAAAATCTACTGCAGATGGGGTTATGTAGAAGACATTTTTTTTTAGATATCTTAACTAACCTATTGTGTCTTATTCTTCGGGAGAATTTAATAAACATCCGTCAAGCAATGTTGCCTCTTATTTTTATATTTGAAATCAAGTTGAAAACCATAATATTGAAAAATCAATATGATTGAAACAACACATATGAAAACTTTTCTAACGATCCAGCAAACTTAAAGGCCGTACGGTGACCTAAAGTTTCAAAACAAAACTTTTATATGAAACGAATAAACGTTTTGTCAATATATGATCAGGATGATGAAAGTATTAGAAGGGTAGGTGAATATACAAATTTACACACCCATGTACTGTAAATATATGTACTACATCTATATTAGTAATACCTTTTCCTCGCCTGATTGTTTCAACCGTTTTCTTAAACAAGAAAAGAAGCATGCTAGTCAAAATCACCTAGATTGTATACCCCCCAGTAAAGCCAGATGGTTTGTTTTGCATTGAATATAAGTATTGTCCAGAACAGGGTATCTGGATGAAAATGGACACAAATGAAATCGAACTTGAATGCGGTTCGAGTTCGACTACACCCTAGATTAGTATTTTATTTCTTGACAAAATTTTATTCCTCGTGCTTCAGAGTTTTTCTTTATACATGACTTTGCGTGTTATATCTAAATATTTCTCATGATTTTAAGTTTGATAATTTAGATTCGAAATCCTAAAAAGACATAAACACAGAAGAAATGCTTCATCATATCATATATGAAAGAAGAACTCTGGGTTTATACCGATATACAATATCCCATTTTGCGGAACGAAATATAACAATAAGACGAAATGCTAATCCATATTATTTTCTCAGTGGTTTAGTAGAAGCACCAAACTGTTTCCTGAATCGCTTATATGTTAAACATTAAATATACATAAATTGAAATAAATTGAAATATTCATAGATTTAAAATCATTGAAAATTATCAATCACACACCGGGTATACCGATCAGAAATCGAGGAGATGTCCGAATCCCGAGAAGCAATCAATGCAAAGTTTGTAACAGTAGGTAAGTAAAATCTGGATCCGATTCCCACGAAAGAATCATGCTCACTGGGAGTCGGATCAAGATTTTACTTACCCACCGTTACAAATTTTTCATTAAGTGCTCCTCGGAAATCGGATCGGGATACACGATGTGAGTCATGTTCTAAAGAATCTTATTCAGTTTGCTGCAGTTGTACTTGTACTTTTCTTTACTTCCTCGTTCAGTTTTAAAACGGGCCAATTCTACCCTTTGTAACTTGCAAGTTAAATAAACACATATAGATAATGTTCTTACCAACGTTACAATTCTTGCATTATGAATATCTACACATGTGAAACCTGCCTAGATTGATTAAATGATCGTATTCAAAATTTAAGAAAAATATATTTTATGTATATTTGATTGGTTCCGACTTGAAATAAATTGACTTAAGACTTAGGTGTACGTAACGCTATTGATTGTTCATACTTTTATCAGAAATTGATATATATTTGACAGATATTCAAAGTTTGTCGGCCAAAGATCTTTTTACAAATGCTAGAAAGGTTAAATTATATGACAAGCTCAAAGAACATCTAGGCCGTCTTGAATGAGATTTTGATTATAAGTAGGGACGACCAAAGATAACCGATATAAAGTAAAATCCAAACTGTGTGTAACAGATTACAAAGATTCAGTGACAATACCTAACAAATGCCATGCAAAGTTCAGTTTTCAAATAAAAGGTAAAAGGTCAAAGTTACTGACAAGGCAACCAAACATTACAATTTCACCAAAAATTCAAAATAGACATTCATTCTTTTAAAAAATATGTAACCATGGATTGCGTTTCATCAAATTTTACAAAAACTTTTAAATGTTATGATTTAAAGTTTTAGTTTTTCATAAATTCATACCACTTATTCATATAAAGTAGTTTTGTTATGTAAACGTCGTAAATAGGGTAAAATACATTCAAACTTATTCAAACGCTTAATAAACATATCTTTTCGATAGAAACATGTATCCATTCAACAGTTTCAACAGTTCAAAATTAAACCGGTATTTGAAAGCCCAATTTAGGATGTTTTACAAACAAATTCCAGTAAAACCTTTTTGGGTGATAATTTTCCGATAACGGAGGCTCCATTCTTTGATCCTCTGAACTTCTGGACAACAGTATTGGACATTTGGTTGAGATGTGTATGAGAGCCATTTACATAATATCAGTGGCGTACAACCTCCTGATATCAACGACTGACATATTCATTTGTTTTCATTACCTACCACCTCATTCATAACTAAGACCGTCACTGCATAATCGTCCTACCTGTAGCTTTATAAACAGTTAAACTCATCCATTCATCCTTTGTGGGTGTGGTTGGTGACATTTTTTCCCCTAGGTACAAATTGTTTTTCAACTTTGATAAGAAACAAACCATCATTTTAGCAAATTTATGAACAAGCTTGATTTTAATCAACGGTGTTTCTTTTTGTTTAACTAGTTTTGACTTGATTAAAACAAATTGTAATTTTGTCTTCATTTCTGAAACAAATTATTCCATTAGGAAATTTAACTTCGAACAATTCATCTAAAACAAAAATAAAAGCAATCTATACTTTTCACTTTCTTTCTAAATCAAATTCTTTATAAAAATATGCCCCTCCCAATAAGAAAGTAAAGATGAATGATCGATGCCTGAACAGGAGGATGGATTTGTGCAGCAATAAGACAGTAACTAATTGACACAACTTAATTAAGATTTGAAAGAATTTTTACATGTGGCATATTTGGTCGTATCCTTCCCATACTGTAACTTCCGAAAAAGGAAAGTTATTGTACGGTATGACGTCACTGAGTGGAAGATGTAGTATAGGCTTGCTTTTCCCCTTAAACATCTTTACGATTTGTAGAACAGATATTTACATAGGCAAATATATGAAACCACGACACAAGACAATTATAGATCGTCGTATAGTACTGCAACTGACTTCGAAAATAGACGATTAATTAACGAGTTTAATGTACCGGAAACACACGGCTGCAAATTGTTTTAAATGATAGATTGATATCTTTTTTTTTAATTTTCGTCTGATCGTGAAAATTTTTTGGTCACATTTTTGTAGTTTTGCCTGTTTATAGGGTACCCCTCAATTAATTATTTCGGTAGTCACTTTAAAATTTTAAGAAAATAAAATTTTATTTGAATTTCATGTTTTGTTCGTAAATATGTTGTATGCACATATCATCAAGGGTCATCGTAATGCTAAAGACATAAATAAAATACCATTCCCGAATAAAATTCTAAAACTTAAAGTTGGCAGGTTTTTAGCTTGAAATATAACGCATTTTTCTTTGTAAACGAGAAAACATATGATTAAAAAATAGTATTTCATATTTGAGTGGAAAGAATATATTATTGAGATATTGTATGCAAATTTTAATGAATAAACTCTCTATAGTTTTGTTAAAATTCGAGAAATAAAAACATCACTCGTAATTTTTTTAAATAGGGAAATGTCATATCCGTCAATAACCTAGTACATTATTTACTTATAGTAACCATTTATCAAGTTCAATTACATGTATAAGGAGGTTTTGTTCAACAATAAATTTGATAGTTTAGATGTGATTTTGTACATTATCTATGATCTAATACACATTTTTGAGTTTTTAGGTGTGCTTTGGTCGCATTTTGTTGTTCTTTTTTCTTTTTCTGTTTTTTTAATTTTGACATTTTATAGGTTAACCGAATCCTTTGGATAAGATTTTTCCGGATAATGAGAAGTTGTGCTAGTCCTGTAAAGTTTACTCCTACTAGTCCCAAAAGCAGAACGAATGAGGTTGTTTTTGAAAAATGCATTGTGTATCTATGTTCCTCATCCGAGCAATTAATATGCATGCGAGCGGACGGGGAAAACATATTATTGAAGCATGAATGCTCGCAGAGTTTAATTCAGAAATGAGATCAAAAAATGAATTTACTGCTCCCGAAAACCCTCTCATGAGGAAACTAGACCAACTGCCTTACGAGCATGTCAAACTTATTATAGATCATGTTCACCAGCGACTGACAAATGCTTTTGATGTACAGTTCCATCTCAAGTCAGTCATCAACACCTCAACTAGAAATTGTATCCTCAACGACAAAATCATCTGATGATGGTATAAGAATTATCAACTCGTTTGTCAATGGTGCG
>JAASAO010000643.1:0-62331 GCA_017311375.1 Mytilus coruscus
GGCTTGGTATCTTTGATGAGTTTTTAAAACAAGAGCTACAATGAAAAGGCTTCCAATCTGTACGAGCATTCACAGTATCGCAGCTAAAATTACTTTCTTAATCTCAAACATTCTGTTGTATTTATGTTCAGTCTGTAGAACAGTGCTCCGGACACCATGGACACCCTTAGATCAGTTACTGACAAAAGCTGTTATACCTTAGAACATTTTGGGCAATTCAAATGTAGTACAGTTGTATAAAGTTCTACCTCCAACCAGCTGTGGACAGCCTACGCATTCTATAGTTCTATAGTTATTCATTTATCTAATTATTTATTTATTTATTTAATTATTTATTTATTCATTTAATCATTTATTATTTATTTATTTATTTATTTATTTATTTATTTATTTATTTATTTATTTATTTATTCATTTATTCATTTATCTATTTATTTATGTATTTATGTATTTATTTATTTCTGTATTTATTTCTGTATTTCTGTATTTATTTATTTCTGTATTTTTCAATTAATTAATTAATTTATTTATTTATTTATTTATTTATTTATTTATTTATTTATTTATTTATTTATTTTAGTATCAATACTCAAATATTTTACATCAATTTACATTGTTATATGATTATTTATTTTATATCATAACAGGTTACCTAAATACATACGGATAAACGCGCTTTTTTCATTTGTATTCCTATGTTGAGTGTCAAATATGTCAAAAAGGTGTGAAAGTGAAATCAATAATATTGCCATTCAATATTATTGATGAGAATGCATTATAAGGAAACGGGATCATCATTTACCCTGTTCCTTTGATTTTCTCATTTCTAACTAGTAACAACATAAAAGACTTTTAACTTGTAGTATAACATGTTGAAATAAAATTGAGAATGGAAATGGGGAATGTGTCAAAGAGACAACAACCCGACCACAGAACAAACAACAGAAGGTCACCAATAGGTCTTCAATGCAGCGAGAAATTCCGCACCCGGAGGCGTCCTTAAGCTGGCCCCTAAACAAATATATATACTAGTTCAGTGATAATGGACGTCATACTAAACTCCAAATTATACACAAGAAACTAAAAGTAAAAATAATACAAGACTAACAAAGACCAGAGGCTCCTGACTTGGGACAGGCGCAAAATGTGGCGGGGTTAAACATGTTTATGAGATCTCAACCTCCCCTATACCTCTAGCCCATGTAGAAAAGTAAACGCATAACAATACGCACATTAAAAGTCAGTTAAAGAGAAGTCCGAGTCCGATGTCAGAAGATGTAACAAAAGAAAATAAACAAAATGACAATAATACATAAATAACAACAGACTACTAGCAGTTAACTGACATGCCAGCTCCAGACCTCAATTAAACTGATTGAAAGATTATGTCTTCATCATATGAATATCAGGCACAATCCCTCCCGTTAGGGGTTTAGTATCATACCATCATAAAATATATGAGAAGAGCATAACCCGTGTCATGCCAACAACTGGTTTTAAATAAATGTGTTTAGTTCCGATGCAAAGACCCTATAAGTGAATCAATATTAAAGCCAAAATATGCAATCTTTAATGACCTGACAACAGTATCGTAACTATATCCCTTCTTAATAAGTCTATTTAAAGGTTTTGTTAGCTTCTGAGGTGAATACTGACATTTTAGTGCTCTATAAAGAATATTACCATAAAAGATTGGATGAGAAATACCTGAACGTATAAGAAGTCTGCATGTTGAGCTATATAAAGTCTTTTAAAACATTATTTATCTATATAAGAGAAAGGCGAAAGATTTTAAAGGAACATTCAAACTCATAAGTCGAAAATAAACTGACAATACTTTGACCAAAAACGATATAAAGACCATTTAGTGGAGCGGCAAATATTGAAAAAGTCGCTTAGTTAACGAGTTTAAATTACCTAAATCCCTCATGGAATATTAATGTTATAAAATGTCTATCGATTATTCAACCTAAAAAATAAATATCAAATGTGGTGACAATAACGTTAAAAACGACCTTAGCTGACGTTACCCAACTGTCACCGAAGACCCCACTACTGTTTCGATAGACTAATCTCATAATTAACCCTTTTCCAAACATGATTTGTGAACTAATTTGGTTAATAGTGTTACTCTTGAACTTCATACATTATAAAAGCATTTTTAATGAGTGCTATATTTAAAGCACAGAGCATCTGAAAATTGTGGGAAAAAAATCACTGTTTTTCACCTAGCTTTATTTGCACGTGCAATAAATGTGTATTTTAAAGGTACTACCACGAAGCCGTCGTATAATACTTCAATCAACTCGATGTACTTTTTGAAGAAAATTAGTAATAAGCAATATAATTGGTTAAACATCTGCATTTTATGAGAATTTCAATTCCGGAAATTTGTCACACATGAACCGACGTTGTTCTGGTTTCTAGTTATCAGCCCAAATTAGGCAATTTTGCAATCATTTATAGTTATTATCACGCGTATTTTTTGTTTACTTTAGAAATTCTGATGTTTTACGATTCATTTATGTTATTAGGTATTGTTGTTTAGTTGTGTTTGTTGAATTTGAACCGTGAAAGTGACAATCATTGCAGGGTGCGTTTGGTTTTCAGCTGTGTTCGATCTGTTGGATATTCAAGGAAAAGCACAATGACACTAGTTCGTTAAAACTGGCTCCGTCCGATGCCAAGAGAGGTGCTCTGAAGTTGATAAATACATTACCTGCAATTTTGTATTTCCTGAAAATTTAAGAATAGCAACAGAATCTAGAAAAAAAGTCTGCTAAATGCAATGAGACGTGATGATTTATTTATTAATTTCAATGAAAACTATGTAATTATACGTAAACTGATTCAACCATATTTAGGTATCACATGTCTTGTTTTAAAAGCTACACAAGTAAACATAATTTGAGTAATACAACTGAAACGGAAGCACCAGATATGAAGACAGAGTTGTCCAATTCTTTGTTGGTTGAAAGTAATATTGACCAAGAAAATTTCTCAAAGAATGTGAAAACATTACATACCATGCTGGAAGATTGGCAACTCTAAATGATGTTACTGTTAGAGCAGGCGACGCTGATATGATATACCGAATAAAGCATGCAAATTTGCTCAATAACGTAGTTTATCTTGCTGTATGTTTGACCACATGCTTGGCATAAAGACCAAATTACACAAGGAGTAGTTAAAATTATAGACAAAGACATTATTTGTGACAAAAAGACTCTTGTTTTTTAATCAATATTGACAATGTACCATTCTTTCTTACCAAATAACATTAGTAAACCTACTGCAACTACTCTAAACTCAAGGCTAAACTTAAGAATCACTACATAAATGCAATAGTGTTCTTTTCTGAACAAGGACATGGTAAATCGAACATTTAATTTGCAAAGCGTCATTTCTATTGGCGACGCCTTTAAAGTGGCGAATAACATCAAAGGAAAAAAGAAAAATGTTTAAAAGCCGACTTCACGCTGTAATCATGAAGAGGCAGATACCACAATGATTTTCCATGCTTTTCATGCTGATGCTATGTTTTTCTACCTGATGCTTAAAGCAACAAAAATAAGAAGTATTAGTTCAAGCTGGTTCCATTGACAGCTTGAAGGATAACAGACGATTTATCCCAGTTCACGCCAATTTTCGTTTTTTGACCCAGTTGTCACCGACATTCTGTCGATCATTCATGCCTAAAATGGATTTTATTTCACTTCAAGATTTTGTAGAATCGGTAAAAAGTCGGTATGCAACCTCCGTAGGACGAAAGCAAGCCACTTCAGTACTCTTGTAGCATTGGCATACGATGATATTGATAGTGCTGAAGATGATGCTAATACAAGTTCAATAAATCGCACAACAATTTAAATTTTCTAAGACAACAGTTGGCTTTACATAAAGATAAGAGTGTAATAAAGCTGTCGCAATGTGAGTTAGTATTTAAGCAACATGTACTACATTTGTATGTGCATTATTGCAAAGCAAAGTTTGGTTGTAGGCAAATGTTGCCAACCCAAATAATGCCATGTGAGTGTGCTTGGAAAATTTAGCAAAATGACAAGTAAGGGCCAGTTGCTTTAACAAGAAGCAGCGACTGATTTCTATAACAATAAAAGTCATGAACTTTTCAGTGTAACTTACGATCGATTTTAGTCTTAAAACTTCTTGGTAAAAAGAGTCGTATTCCAGTGGTAGTCCAAATTTCCTCGCCCTTCATCCCGGACGTCCTCTGTTACAGGACCTACCTATTGTATTTATTGTTAATGTGTTCTCGTCCTGAACATGCATGAAATATTTGCCACTAGACGTTAGGCAACCGACAATCAATCAATCATTCTTTCTTGCACGAATTTGTGTTTTGTCAAAATGTAGGTAATTGTAATAATGTCCATGCTATATCAGCCGACATAGCTGATGACACAGATGACATATCATGAACAGTATTCATTGGAAAAATTTTCTAACTAAACTGGGGTGTTCCTTGTTCATGTCGTACATAAATTTTAGCTTTCTATATTTTGTTTTTGAAAACGTCATGTCTACCTTTTTGAATTTGTCATAAAACCCGCTTGCATTCACTACAGTACCGTCGAATGAAAGTTAATCGTAGTTGGTACTTCAATAACTCATGCTTCTTGTATCATCTGAAAAATTATCGTGTATTGAGACTAACAATGGGAATGTTTTCAAGAAAACTACGTGACATGTCGAATCCTGGAAAACTGAGACGAAATCTAACCTGCAAATGTTGTTGGATTTTATCGACAATGTATTTTGGATACTCTATTAATATATATTATTCTCAAATGTATGTATATCTTGTCCAAAATGCTTTTTATTGAGGTCGAAGATCAAGGTCATTCTGTTGCAGTCATTTATTAGGCTTTGAAATTTCCATCAAACGTGTTACGTTCGAAAAAGTTAAATAATACGTTATTCTGACGTTATGTGCAAATATGAAACACATCTAAGTCGGAACATAAGCATTGATAAATAATACTACTTTTATAATGTTCTGAATGTTATAGATTTTGAAAAAATCTGCAGTTTGTTTCCCTAGATGAAAATAAGAATTGTTTAAGTGATGACCTTTGACCGTGATGTAAGGCATGATGTGACCAGCTTTCATATTTACGACACATATATTCAAAATCTATACGATTTAAGCTTTCAAATGAGCTATTTTAATGCCATGAGGTATGTAGGTAATTTAAATTTCTAAAATTGTCCTCTTCGCCGCTCCACTAATTGGACAAACAAAAGTTTACAAAACACGACATAAAAAAACAAAAGACTGAGCTACACGAGCCCTACCAAAAACCAGGGGTGATATTAGGTGCTCCGGAAGGGTAAGCAGATGCTGCTTCACATGTGGCATATAGTGTTTTCAATTCGTAAATCTTTTATTAAGAAAATGAATTATTAAGGTATTATCATGTACTGGTATCATTAATTTGGTTACCAATTTGGTAAGTCCTTGTTTGTCTACATTTAATTATACAAAGTAACGATATTCCTGACCTAACAGTTTACCAGTAATACATAGATTACGCTCATTGAAATCCAAAATATCACTACTAACACGGGCATAGCGAACGAATTGGGATATATAAACACCGTAAGACGGTGCCAAAGGAACATCACTGTTCAAAAAAGGAAACTTTACAATACGGAAAGAAAAAATCGTCCCTTTTGTTGTAAATTTTTCTATAGAGTTTCTCGTGTAAAATTGATATTATATCTTAATCTACATGACCTAGGAAAGGACAGATTTTGCTGTTAATATTTGATTTATTAAAAGTAAGTTTCTTTGGGTTAATTTCGACAGTATATTTAAAGAATTCGTGATTATTTAGCGAAACAATATCATCAAGCTAACGGTAAGTGTTGTTGAATTTATCAATTAGATGAAATTTAGACGTTTTTTTATTGGGTTTTTATTGTGATTCATAACTGTACAAGGACAAGCCATTTTTATTTGGTTCGTCACATCTTCACTGTGCTTAAACGGCTGTGGGTAACTTAAGTTACCCACAGCCCAAGATGGAGCCGCCTGGCGTCGGTAAGAAACTTCTCTCCTATATAATAACAATACAATGAAAACAACACAAATGTTCAGTAATTAAAAAGTTGTATCAATCTTTTAGGGAAACTCCTAAACGTAAAAGATGATTAAATACTGCAAAATAAACGATCACAGCACGATTTGCGAAAACACTTAGGATGTCCGTAACTTGAAAACAACTTGTCCGTAACTTTTTCATTATACCAATAGGGATGTCCGTAACTTTAACATGATGTCCGTAACCTGGGACATAATATATTATAGTATAATAGTCCCAGCCGTAACTTTCAAAGAATCGATATTCGTGGATGTAATGTTTAAACATATTATAGAGATTGCATCGAATATATAATCAGAAATAAAGTAGATTTCTAGTATGATATAATTCTTTTGTGAATACCATGATTTCTGGTATTGTACCCCTAATAAACTCGTGTTTTTTTAAATTACATGTGTTAGTTTATCTAGTGACATAGATACAATGTTTATCACTCAATCAGCCAACACAATGAAACTTCAAAATTTAGCATAAGGAAACAAGTTTTGGACGAAAATCAGGACATGCAGTTTATAAATCTCACCACTTCCCACTGCAGATATCACAAATTTCAGATAAAATTACTCAAGGCTTTAAACCATACATTAATAGTGAACATACGAAAATCACTTTTAAGAGAACAAGTTCAGATGTCAATCCTGAGCGGAAATACTTAGACGGAGCTGTCCAGACCCTGAAGAAGATATTTACGGTTTGATACCAAGTGTTGTTTGGATCCCTGAGGTCAATGAAACGTTTAGAAGATTTTCAATCTACCTTAATTGCTGTTATAAACGGACACCTGTTCAACAATATAGCCTTCCATTTACTTTAAGATGTTGGCATTTTTTATATATAACACTAGGTATAGTGGAGACCATACTTTTTGGCTAACAATTCGGAAATTATTTAAAGGAAAAGGTATCAATTTTGCCCGCGGCTAAAGGGCCAAAGACTCAACAGTGAACAATCTATAAATCCAGAAGAATGTAAGATAAATTTCGCCGTACCATCAGATCCTGTTTTATGTAAACACTCTGCAAAGTATACTTTGGATGCTGCTAACCAGGTTTACTGGATTTATCTATCAACATATTATCCGAAAATCGGGAATAAATTGAAAAAAACAACGGTAAATCCGTAAAACTCGGGTCTGATTTTTTACAGCTATGTTCTCTTTTCTCTTGGTTATTTTGACGCATATCGTAATAGTATAAAACTAGGTAATAAATACGGGATTTGATAGTGTTTATTGTCCTTTAATTATTGAAATTATCAATTTTGAAAACAAAAGTTACCCTCATTCGAAAATAAAGTTACGGACAGTCTAATTTGTTTTGACCATAAAGTAACGGACATCTTATGCATTTTTAAAGTTGGCCTTGCGCTAAAAGGAACTCAAAATTAACAAATTTATGGTAATGGTAAGTGATTTCTTTATTTCAGAATCCTATAAATATTTACATAGTGCATGAAAACGTCGCAAAAGTAGATTTTGTATCAATTATATATCAACGAGTTTAGAGACCGCCATCTTGGGCTGTGGGTAACAACTACCCACAGCCGTTTAAGCACAGTGATCTTGATGTCTATTGACAATTTTGCAATCAGTAATTCTTTGCTTGAAAGCAAATTTGAAACATGAAAATTGGACAAAAAGACGACTGATTCTAACTACATATACTATAACAAAAAAGAGGTAAAATGTACCAAGGGGACATTCGATACTCTGAAATTAAAAAAACCTAACTGGAAACACCATGGACAAAAAAGAGAAGCGGTGTAAACACGAACAATTCAACAAAACACTAAATAGAAAAACTGAGCAACACGAAACTCATTTGAACCGAAATGGTAAAAAGCTCCTGCTCTACATGTGGTAGCCGTCGTGTTTCTCATGCAAGGACAAATCCAGTGATAAGTCTCATTCGATGATGTGACAATAGAGGAAAAGAGTACTGGATTGTAGTTACGACAATTAGAACATATAACTGGTCATCTATGACAGCTATAAAAGGCCCGGGGCCGAAATGACAAATGTAAAACTATTCAAACGAGAAAATGATCATTTCCCACACTGAATAGTCAGCTGTAACACATCAATAGGAGACAATAGTTTAATAAATGGAAACTACCATAAGTCAGTGGTATATATTGGTAACGTCTTCCACCTTAACAAAATAGTCACACAATTCATAGGACAAGCGTTACAAGCAAATTGAATCCAACTATCAAAGAACTGTCGTATCATCTTGAACATTTTATGTAAGAGAGAAATGACTCAATGAAGAAAAGAATAATAAAGAATCAAAATTTGGAAGCAGGAGGTTTTTACAGTGTTGTTTTCTTTTTTTCAATATGATGGAACTGTTACGGGATTATAAAAAAGTGTCATACAAGTAGGAGGTTTAGTCGGGGTTAAAAATCGGGTTCACCTGCTACTTTCTTCTGAAAATGCCTGTAGCAAATCAGGAATATGACAGTTGTTGTCCATTTGTTCCAGTGGTTGATATTAAAGTCTAACGTATGATTTTGTCAGATTTATGGACTTCCCCTCTTAGAATTTTCCTTGGAGTTCGGTACATGTTTTAATACTTTTTCAGGATCACACTAGTGAAAATAAAAAAAAACATTCAACTTGATCATAAAATATAGAACATACCATATTGGTGTAAAGAAACATAGACGGGTGCCACTGGTTGAGCAGAATGTGCTTACCCTTCCGGGACACCTGAGATCGACCCCGGTTTATTGTGGAGGTCGTGTTATGTATTCTGTTGTTTGTCTTTTGTCCTTTTTCGACATGAGTTTGAATGCCTCTTATATCTTTCGCCTCTCTTATAGAAATTCATAGTTCGAAGTTTAAAGGAAAAATCAGTTCGAACAGATATTTCTGAGCTAACAACAACCTGCGTTGTTAGCAAAAAGAGGTTAGACAGACAAAAGTAAGATGAAATGTTTTATTTGATACCTCTGACAAAGATTAACATATGCATGGAAGATAATACAAACCCTATCCGTTACAATTTGAAGGTGAAAGCTGTAAAAAAAAAATCTTTAGTTTCTTACGAGACAAAAGTGAATAATTTAATATATAACAAGAAGTGACCATGTTAGATTGTAATTATGTTTTCACATATCTTAGAAGAAGTTGCTTATGAATTATCGTTATTCAAAATATCTATGAGGCAATTAAAAGGATTTAGGAGAATAAGAAAATAATTACCGTGCATTTTTCAGAGAGGAATTTTACGTTTGTTGAGCAAGCCAACCGAAATATCATATACCAAACGAAAACAGACTATATTGCAAACTTGGATTTAAAATCGGAGTTGCACCATCCTATTATCTTCCAGCTACAATTTTCATCAATCATGTCAATGTACAGTATAAACAAACAACTTGTATTAGATTTAATTAAAATTTGTTTTATTATTTTTAGATTTACATCGTATTGTTTGTTATGCATTACATATTGTTATCATTTGTAGATAAAGTTTAAGAAGTGATTGATAAATATATATTGGAAATCAGAGACATATCTAAAAATGTCGACCATGGACACCCTTTGTTTTGCCTATAATAGTACAAACTAACTCTTGTAAATTTACTGAGAACCAAAACAAAATATGTTTTACTGAAAATTTTGATCTTTTTAAAATCAACTTTGTAATAGTTACGAATTTTGGAGGAAAAGAAATATATCGCTTGAATTGAAAAAAAACAATTGTTTGCTACATGAAAACAAAGAAATATTATGCTGATTTTGAATAAATAAAAACAATAAATATACAAATCTCCTTATATATTTATATCCGATAAGACAGTTATATTTGTAAAACCTTTTTTTTAGGACCTTGAAGTCCTTGCTATATTTGATTTTGCATATACTCTGTTTATTCATGGTTTAGAATACCGTTTCTAAAACTCTGCTAAAGCAGGCAAACTACAAAATGAAAATATTGTGTTCTTGTAAAAATTGCAAATTGTATGTCTATTTTTAAAAATAGGTGCAAAGTTTTTGTCGTTTTGTGCTGACATGTACATAACATTGGCATCTTGTATCTATAGTAATCCGAAATATCATAGTACTTGGTTACAAAAGAAACTTAATTACACGCTTGAATTTAAGATGGTCAAAATTTATCTGTAAAACTGTTAGCAAAAAAAAGAGGGCAGAATATAACATAGGACTATGTTTTCAAACGTATGAAATGTTCTTATATCAAAGAAAAGCTTACTTCACTTCCATTAATTTCATTCTAGAGAAACACATTTGTCTATTCAATTTGATTTTGCAGGACAGATGACTCGAAATAACATATCAAATATTAGTGAAAGTTTGTTCAAAATCAGAATAGAAATACAGCCTACAGAAGAGATGAGGCAGATACCAAACGGATATTCAAACTCATAATTCGAAAACAAACTGACTATGTCAAGGCAAAACACGAAAATCGACGAAAAGATAAACAGTACACAAAACACAACTAAAAAATTAAAGACTGAGCAACACGAACCACACGAAGACCTGGGGGCAATCTCAGGTGCTCCGGAAGGGTGTGCAGATCCTGCTCTATATGTGACAGCCGTCGTGTTGCTCCTGCAAAATTGATTCTAAAATGAAACTGTCATTGACTGGAGCAAGGATTTGGTCAGATACCGTATATCGGGGTTTTCTCGCATGTGTTTAATTTTCGCTTTGTTCTCGGCACCTACAGAAACGCGAACATTAGACCCCGTGTAAATGTCCCTGCCTATTCCTAAAGGTGAACTAACATTATAAATTATATATAAAATCAGTCTTTTGTGTTGGTCCGCAGATCACAAGAGTGTGCAGAATTAATTTACATCTCTTTTTTCATAATGATTAAATTGGCTGATCAGGTCATACCTTTTTACAACACACCAATCAGTGACATGTTTATAAATGTTAATTAACGACATCTATTGATTGTTGTCATAATCCAAAAATTAAAATAAATCACATTTAAACGGATATTTGCACAAAAACGCTTTCAACATGCTCTGTTATACCAGGAAAAATAATTATTTTTTACCATGCCGCAATGAACTTTATTCAAACGACTATTGACAGATCTAAGAATTATGTGTAATTTAGTTTATTGTACCCGTATTTCTTTGTAATCGATTATCTGTCAGTCAATCAAGTTTATGTTGATTACATCTTTAATAATACAATACGGTGATTTTTTTCGCGTGTATTTTCCTATTCAGCGAAAATTATACACAATGAAAATTTAACCTGCCCATTTTGTCATCAAATCGCGAAAAAAACCGATGTACGTTATTTTCAAATTAAAATCATATTGTATTGACAAAACCAAAAGTGTTAATTTGTCGCCAAATAATGATTTTCATAATGTTCCCCTCCACTGTATATTTTAGGACAATCGATTAGAAATTCACGATATAGAACGCACCTGTGTTAAACATTATGATCTTTGTCATAAAAAACCATTAGGATACACGTATATCATAAAAGATGTAAGAATTTCACATAATGTAACATATGAAATATTTTGTTTGTTGGTTCGAAAAACACTTGTGTTTTAGGAGAATATTTTTCAAGAGTAATGTAATAAAATAGTATTTTATAATAATGTAAATTTAACTGATAAACAAATGAAATGAGTTAGTAAAAATCAGGCGGGAAATTTCAAAAGGGAAAATACAAAATCATAAGAAAACCTCCACTACCATTGTGAACAACGTATATTCGACAAAAAGACAAACGACACTCTACAACACTTCCTCGAAAACATAGACTGGGCAACAAAAACCAAACCAAAGACGGCGTGCAGATATCCGATGATCCGGAAGGATATAATGATCCTGTTCTACATGTTCTACATGTGCATGGCCCTCGGCGAATTGGGCTAGAAAACAAATTATTGCAGAACAGGACCTTAAATCAAAATTACTATTTCCATCTGCCTACTGGTAGTTTATTTCACTTACTGAATTTCTAAACTTTTGTCTATGTAAATTTGACAATTACATATATATGTATACACCTTACCTCTAATTTTTACAATTGTTTCAATGGGAGCAGTCCCCGATTCCACTTGACAACCGATTTTTTTATTGTGGTACGAAGTAGTTATATTGTGTATGATGATACCAACTGGCCGACCTACGACACACGGTTGAGCAGTATATTTGTCTTTACCGAATGCCTTCTCTATATAGAAGATCTTGCATGTGTTACCTTCCGCTTGAAAAACACAGCAGGCAAACCATTAGTCCTTACTGCATTATCGTAAAACAATATAATTTTCCAAATACTGTTTGTCGAACACACCAACGTTAAATTGCTTCCATTTATGACATATACTACGGGACCAGGTGACAAACTGTTCTGTGATAGTATGACTGGAAGATAGAAAAATGCATTTTATTATTGAACCTTTAGAGACATCGATAGGATGAGTATACATGAAGGGAAATTTGATAAAAAGTAAGGGTCTGTTTTGGTCATTATTGCATCATTATATCAAACTAAAGTTTTGGTCAAATTGCTAAATATTTAACGTGTTTCTGATATATTCATATTTGACCTTTTAACGGTTTATTAAACTGCCGAACTGATATCCCGTTATTACAACAGAACCTACATCTATACTCAAATGTGACATTTTATATTTCTTGTTAGTTGTCTTTCTTCTCTACCTGTCACATAAATACATAAAAACAATACAGCCTACAACTGTCTTGTTATTGCCCTAACCTTATTTTTATAAATAACTTATAAACAATCACAATTATACTATCATATACATGTGCTTACTGAGAGGACCTTACTAATTAACATTATCAAACCAAATTTAGAGTTAAGATACATTTAATATACCACTGTTTCTCAATAATGGAACTACGGCAGACTATCACAAAGTATTCCAAAATTTCACCTATGCCATTTAACTATTTATTGATTTACTTTTTTTACATCACGTTAAAAACAGAATCAAAATTCCATCAAAAGGATAACATTAATATATTTCATCATAAATTTACAAGCACTTGTATTTGGTTACTACATTTCCAATGGTAACCACATTGACTGTCACAAATTTGTCAAAATGCTTTTATTTAATTTTGTTTGTTTGCCCAAAATTAACGATATTTTTGTTGATTAATCTAGACAACATACATTTATTATGTTTTACATTTTGCATTTCTTCAGTTCCTTTTGCATTTGGGTAATGGAGATTATCAGGTAACGTTTGGTCATACCTTTCTGGAAGTATTTATACATCCTTGGCTTTTAAACTTTCGATACTGAGCATTCCAAGTAAAGATCAATCCAGACATGCGCTTCAGACTTACAAATGGTATGAAGTGTCCATTGTTATTTCTGACACTGGCTCGAAATCGCTGTAAGTTCTAGATGATAGTATCAGCCCAGTAGGCAGTGCATCACCACTGACATTATTTATAACATTCATTCCTTATTTTTCATTTAATATATTTAGAAGTTATTAATTGCATAACTTTCGTGAGCCAAGTTTAAATGATATGGGTTTATTCTTTTACGCATCTTTTGGTCATAAAACTCCTGGTTTTTTTTTCTCAACGGTTACCGAGAAATTAGAAAGTGTCATTATTTTTATATTGAAAATCAATTGTTCCTTAAACATGTTAAAAACTATAGGTCGTTCCTTACAAACATATCATACATGACATATTTATAGAATAACGGTTATTTTGATATTTGAAAATAGTGTTCTATGACATAGGATTTTAAGGACGATTTTCGAATGACGTAGAAAATGAGTCCAGTATCATCCTCACTATTAAACAATGCTCTGGTACATTACACACGATGCCTAGAATGCACTTTTTTTCTTGGATAAGGGTAAAACTTCTACTTTCGATGCCAAAGAGTCACTTCTGTTACATTGTAATATTACTCATTTCATTGATAAAACCGTTCAAGGTAATTTTCATTGCAAAACTGAAAAATTGAAAATATTTTGTATGAACAATATCATTCAAATGCTATATAAATGTTTATAATTTACAGATTCTTAGTTATTTTGGTATTTGTCTATATAAAGAAAACGGGAGACAAAAACTGCAAATCCTGTGACATTTGAAAACAGATGCTCAATTCACTAGCAATTAAGCTAAAAATATTATTTTATAAGAAGCTACGATGATTTGAATTACAGATTGGTATATGTTGGTGAAGGATGAAAACAGCACGTTATAAATTTCATGCGTCCAAAGCGCTTTTTGGATTTACTTTCATCAGGAACGCTCAATGCCAAATATTTGAAAGCCAAAATGCGTAAGAAACGAAACAGTTGAAGAGCTATATGACCAAAAAGACCTAAAAATAGCCAAATCCATCTGAGGTAAACTTTGCCTGAGGGAGCTGAAACCTTAGTTTCTTTACAATTTCAAAATTTGTAAACGGACAATTTTAGAAAAGTTGTTATAAATCATGTCAGTACCGAATTACTGACCACTGAGCTGATGATACCCTCGGGGACTGATAGTCCACCAGCAGAGGTATCGACCCAGTGCTGTAAAAGATGAAAACAACACGTCATAAATTTCATGCGTCCGAAGCGCTTTTCTGGATTTCCTTCATCAGGAACGCTCAATGACAAATATTTGAACGTCAAGGATGAATAAGAACCGAAACAGTTGAAGAGTTTTATGACCAAAAGACCTTTAAAATAGCCGAATCCATCTCAGGTCAACTTTGCCTGAGGGAGTTGAAACCTTAGTTTTTAATAATTTCAAAATTTGTAAACGAACAGCTTTAGACAAGTTTGTTATAAATCATGCCAGTACCGAAGTACTGACTACTGACCTAATGATACCCTCGGGGACTGATAGTCAACCAGCAGAGGTATCGAACCAGTGCTTTAAAAGATGAAAACAACACGTTATAAATTTCATGCGTCTGAAGCGCTTTTCTTGATTTATCTTCATCTTGAACACTCAATGACAAATATTTGAAAGTCAAGGATGTATAAGAACCGAAACAGTTGAAGAGCTTTATAACCAAGTGGACCTAAAAAATAGCCAAATCCATCTAAGGTCACCTTTGCCTGAGGGAGCTGAAACCTTAGTTTCTTAATAATTTCAAAATTTGTAAACGGACAATTTTAGAAATGTTTGTTATGAATCATGCTAGTACCGAAATACTGACTGCTGAGTGATGATACAAAAATCAACAAATCTCGTCTAAGGATTAAAGTGTAACCTTTGCGGATTGGTATATGTTGGTGAAACGACCGGAAGTCTTAATAAACGTATGTGCGGCTATAGATCAGACATTAACAACAATGCAAGCGATATTGTTTACCAGCATTTCAATCAGCCTGATCATCCAATCCTTTCCATGCAAGTTTGCATCATCGACAAAATATACCACAGGGCTAACAATCCTCATCTTGCAACACCTCTCCGAAGACAAAAGAACACTACTGAATTCGACAATTGGGAACTGCGACACAATATGGTTGCAATACAAAATCAATGGTATAATAATTCTATCTATTCCTTCCTATAGCTCGGTTAACGTGGTCATCGTCATTATACATCACCTACTCTCCATGATGTCTCTATTAATGACCTGTCGCTATTTATACAAAACCGTTAGGTATTCATCACATTCGCACGAAGCTTTATTCATTACCCTTTCACACCTTTATTCTCTGTACAACTTATGTTTGGATAACTCCTATTCAAACCAAAACACACGTACAGATGTCTGCTCGTATATTGCAAACAAGTTCGCGTTGGAAAAGATGAAAAGGTTAAAAAACTTTTCCTCGTCTACAAAGGCCTCTTTTTTATTTTTATTGATCTTTTGGAGTTCAAATTACAGTGCATACATACATTATTACAAATCATAAGCGAATGACATTACATTTATGGCATTGTTATACTATTGTTATTATGCAAATAAGACATAGCAAAATTTACAAGTTTAGGATGTGAATATGATATATGATACATCTTAAGAAGACTTTGGAGTTCATTAAATATATAATCATATTCAAAATAAATTAAACAACTTCCATAAATCCCCCATCTGTCAACAAATGACTTGTGTTTGTCTTTCGAAAGATATAAATATTCTAAAATTTCCAGACGTCTTTTAAAAATTTAAGAAAAGTTTGCACAGATAACAGTCTGTCTAATTGTGTGTTCTTTACATAATTAATGTAGTACTTTGCCTGTAGAATACAATAATTTAAAACTAAGTTATCAGAATTCAATACACCAAAATAACACTGTCTTTATTCAAAATATTCTTACTCCAAAAACTAAATATCACCAATTAGAAAATTCTCTCCAAAACTGTACATTCAAAAAATTATGCTCTTTAGTTTCTATTTCTTTACAACTGGCACATTCATTAGTTAAGGAAAGTTTATATTTTCAAGAAGATAATTATGTGAGACTATTCTGTTTAAAATTTTATATTGGAAAGCTTGTAGTTTGCTTTCTATAGTACATTTAAAGGCCAGTGAATAAATATTTTTCCATTTTTCATCACTAATTTCTGTATTAAAACTTTCTTCCCACCTTTGTTGTGAAATAGGAGAAACATTTCCTGATCCATAAAACATGAATAAACATCGTTAGTAAATAATTTGCTGATAGGCATTTTTTATTTTCATGCTCAAAACGAATCCAAATGAGTTGCTGCTAGGTGACATGTGTTGTTGTAATAACTAATCTTTCCAGTCACGTGGTATAGCAAGTTTAATAGATAGAATGTCTACAAAAGTAACATTCAGGTTATATTTTGGTTAATAGCGTCATGAGACAAAAATTCGCCTTTATCATCTACAATATCCTTGATGAACCTTATGCCTTTCATTTACCAAGATCTGTAAAAGTACTCGGTCTGTCAACTTTGATAAACGGATTGAACCAAATAAATTCTTTTCTCACATGAAATGCATCTAACGGAAGGAAAATCCCTTGAAACGTTTCCAAGCAGATAACACTTCTATATAAAAAGAGGTGCTTTTAAATTTAAAACTCAAATTCACATTTGCTCATAAGTAAATCCTCTTAATCAAAAGAGGAATGAACGCTTTGGAAACATGTTTCCATTTGGATTCATGTTCTGACAGAAATCTTTTACCCACATAATACGAAAGGATAACAGCTGTAATTCAAAATTTGGGGCTTTCAGTCCCTCTCGCTAGGAGACTTTTGAATAACTTCTGATTTAACTTTCGAGTACTACCATTCCATAAGAAACCAATATCACGTTGTATTTTAATTACATAGGATTTTGGTACCTAAGTAGATGAAATGACATAAATAAGCTTCGATATTGCAAGTGATTTAAGAATAACAATTTTACCGATCAAGGAAAGGTTTCTGATCTTCCACATTTTAATTATTGATTCCATTTTTACTATGCATGTATCTAAATTAGAACAAACCATTTCTTCAAAAGCATTAAATTTTAAACCTAAGGTTTTAAAACCATCTGTCCATTTAATGGGAAGGAACCTTCTTTGTTAAATTTACAAAGGCCTCGATGCCATCAACTTGGACAATATCTGTCATCATAAATCAGGCCACTCGAAAATACCTCCCTATTTTCAGATCAGTCTGCAGCTATCATTTCGTATACCTATACCAAACCAATTGAAACTAAAATTTTCAATTACAAACACGTGTTGCAGGATCTTAATATTGACGACTTCATGGCTAAACCTCTTGAATGCATCTGTGTTAGTTCCCCGTGCATATATAATCCGGCTGGTCTCGGTATTACTGGTGACATAAAATTGTCAAAACACTTTTCTGCAAAATGTTATCCAGAGGTCGTTAGCCTAAATCCATCAATTAGAAACACAACTTCAAAATACTGATTGATTCAGTCGAGGATTATGTCAGGCGTTAAACACGAGAAAGAAGACGTATATACTCTTTCCGAATGGGTTAAGACTGTGAGGTTGTTGATACAAATCAGAATTTAAAAAATGTTTACCTATGCTAATCAATCTTTAAAGACCCAAATGATGTAAACACCTGTTCTATCTCCATGACAAATATGGTGTTGTCCCTGCAGATAAAGCCCCACTCAAAATCGTTTTGTGTGTAAATCCCATTACATAAACTGCTTGGTAAATGAATAAGGTATTGATAATTCACCTGGAAACTCAACATATACCCTCACGACACTTACAAAGTAGGCAATCTTGGATAATCATAGGTCTGTTTTATGTTGCAATGGGATCTGAAGCGAAGATGAAGAACTGGATCTTCCTTCACTGTATTGGAGTACTAGACTACATAAGTTTCCTCACAAACAATATTATATTGCTGGGTTTTCTAAGTGCTCCACGAAACCTATTTCTGAATTACATGAATTTTTAACATCAATTTTATCAGCAATCAAAGCTGGGCTTCAAAGTTAATGTGAAACTACCTATTCTAGAGGAGGCGTGAATCAGATGTGGATACTAAAAATCCAAAGATCACCAAAAGCTATTTAACCAAGAGTTCTAAGTGGTGAAGTTGAAATCGTCCTTCGTAAATTTTACGGACGTCATCACGAGTTTGTTGACCGCTATGGAATATCTGTTTCACAGATGACGACGGATATGTTCCAATTGTCGAAACTACCAACAATCGGGAGTTTTTGCTAGCCATAAAACAAGGTTCAAAATACCATTTGTTTTAATAAAATGTCCTGTATCAAGTCAGGAATATGGCAGTTGTTATCAAATAGTCTGTTTCTATGTACATGTATGTTGGTGTTTGTTTTTTGCAGTTCAGTGTTTCTGTTGTTCTGTTGTTTTCCTCTTATAGTTGATGTGTTTCCCTCGGTTTTAGTTTGTAACCCGGAGTTGTTTTGCTTAATCGATTTATGACTATTGAACAGCAGTATACTACTGTTGCCTTTATTTAGATTACACGAGAACACACCGCGACATCGCGGGTCGTGACTGAATCAAAGTACCTACGCCTTATTTTTAGCTTGGATTTAAAGTTTTCGTATTGTCACCTTTAATGTCATGCTGATTATAAGGTGCACAGTTTTCTCTGCTTTCAAAATCTTTTATTTGAACCCGTCGACCTGGAACTTGTTAATTAGTGGTAAAATTAATTATGTAGAACACAAAGGGCCTGGAATGGTGTAAATTTTAATCAACATGCACCATTGTCCTATATTAGTTATAAATAAAGTTGAATTCTTTGATTCGTCGTGTTAAAGTCATGCTGGCTAACAAATTGGAAAGTGCTCACGCCTTATTTTAAGCCTGGATTTTTAGTATTCGTATTGTCATCTGATAAAGTCATGCTTATTATACGGTGCATAGTTTCCTGCTTTCAAATTCTTTCTGTTTGAACCCGTCCTGTTTACTTTTTACTACAACCGGAAACTACTAAGTACATGTACATGTGGCAATGATTGACTTTAGCATTTAGTAGTGTCAATCCTATATAATGACAAAGGGTGTGATTATGACCGGTGTATATAGCAAACCCCAAATACACCGTCTGGTTGTGTACCTGATAGAGGCGGAACGTATAGATTAGGTAACAGGTGACATATACAATTGGTATCGGTATTGTTATGCCAGAAAATCGCCTTTAATTGTAGCCAACAAAGACACAAATCAATAATAAAATTTAACAATATTTATTATACACTAGTTGACAAGAAGTATTACACAAAGAGTAATGTCAACTTAACTGTCAAAATATGAGTCCAATCTTTTCTTTATCCGGAAATCTTCTCGGAATCCACAGAATATTATATCCAATAGGTCACAATCTAGTATGATGTAGTTTTCAATAAAAGTGTCAATCCAACTGCTGAGAATGTTGATGTCTATCGATGTCTAAGTCTATCTATGTCTATCTCTAAATCTCTATATTTAACTAACTTTTAGGTCTGCATTTAAATACTCAAACGGAAACTTCTAGACAACGCTAGAAATATAAATTACGCATCTGCTGTTATGATCATTCTGGAAACGTTATGTAAGTGAAATAGAAAGTTCTAATCATTCCATGAGTATCAGTGATTGTTCCAGTGAATTCTAAACTGCATAGTTGTAACACAATGTGTATTATTTTGTACACAATATATATAATAGGCCAACTAAATAAATATGATAGTTACAATATCATAACACCTCCCCTTAAAAAAAAGGTTGAGTGTAACAAAACTTTTCATGAATAATATGTACAAAATACATAGTATATACACAGTGTTTTAATAAGTTCTAGATAAAGCATCTGCTATTACATTATCTTTACCTTTAATATGTTTTACAATAACATCATATTCCTGTAACAATAAACTCCACCTAGTCAATCTCTGGTCCTTGTTTCTCATTTTATGTATGAAGGTGAGAGGATTATGATCAGTATAAACAAGAATACGATGCACAGTGGGATTTAAATATACATCAAAATGTTGAAATGCAGACAACAGTGCAAAACACTCTTTTCAATAGTCGAATAATTTTTCTGATGTTTATCTAATTTCTTAGAAAATATAATATAGGTTTCTCAACATTATCATCTGTCTCTTGATATAAAACAGCTCCAACTCCTACATCGCTTGCATCAACGGCAAGTTTAAATTGTTTTCAAAGTCTGGAGTGATCAGAACTGGACTGTTAATTAAAAGTGATTTGCTATTTTCAAAAGCGTTTTGACAATTTTCACTCCAGATGAATTTAGAATCTTTCCGTAAAAGATGAGTCAATGGTTGAACAACAGTAGCAAAATTTGAACAGAATTTCCTGTTAAATCCAATCATGCCTAAATATCTCATAAGTTGTTTTTATTTGTAGGAGGAGGAAATTTAGTAATTGCGTCCACTTTAGCTGTAATAGGTTTCACTTGACCTTGACCAACTGTATGCCCTAAATAATCAACAGTGGCCTGGCAAAATTCACTTTACCAAGATTAACAGTCAAATTTGATTGTGACAATCTATCAAAAGTATCATATAAATGTGTTAAATGTTCTTCCCAGCTATCACTACATACAATAAGATCATCAATATAAGCATAACAACAGTCTAAATCTTTTATAACATTATTGATCATTCTTTGAAATGTAGCTGGAGCACTTTTCATGCCAAACGGCATTACAGTATATTGAAATAAGCCGTCTGGTGTGACAAAAGCTGATATTTCTCGAGCTCTCTGTGTCAATGGGACTTGCCAGTAACCTTTCAATAAATCAAATTTGCTCACAAATTTTGCTTGTCCAATGTTATCAATGCAGTCGTCTATCCTTGGAATCGGATAGGAATCAGATTTTGAAACAGAATTTACTTTTCTGAAATCAGTTACGAAACGAAAGGTTTTATCTGGTTTCGGCACAAGGAGACAAGGAGAGCTCCATTCACTGTTACTCGGCTCAATAATATCATTGTCAAGCATATACTAGTATTTAATTTCTTGTCTCATAAATTCAAGTTTGAGTGGATGGAGCCGGTAAGGATGTTGCTTAATTGGATAAGCAACACCTCCATCGACATCATGACAAACAGCAGTGGGTTTGTTTGGCACATCTGGAAAAAGATTTTAAAAGAAAATACCAAAGCTTTTAATTTTCTCTACGATCAAAAGACAGATGTGCAAGTTTTGAATCTAAATTTGACAAAATTTCTGAATTTTTCAATCTAACTGTCTCTTCCATAGTTTTAGAACTAAAAGGAGGTTCAATTATATCTGGTTTGTCATGATTGTTCTCCAATTTAACCATGGCTAAAGTGGCAACTGGTTTACTCTCACCTTCATTAGTACGCTCAAAATATGGTTTTAACATATTAATGTGACACACTCTATTTTGTTTACGCTGACCTGGTGTTTTACAATATAATTCAAAGCATTGATTTTACTCTCAATGGTATAAGGACCACAATATTTAGCTTGTAATGGATGTCCAGGGACTGGCAAAATACAAGTACCTTATCACCTGGCTCAAAAACTCTGTCCCTGGCATCTTTATCATACCATATTTTCATCTTATTCTGAACAGTTTTAAATTGTTCTGAGCAATCTGACAAGCAGTATACAATTTTTCTTTAAATCTAGATACATAGTCTAGAAGATTCATGTCAGTGTGTTCAGTAAGCCACTTTTCCTTTATCAATTTTAAAGGTCCCTTACAGTATGACCAAATACCAACTCAAAGGACTAAAACCAAGGGATTCTTGAACAGCCTCTCGGACCGCAAAAGTAAAAGTGAACACCATCATCCCAATCCCTGTCAAATTGAAGACAAAAGTTCTGATCATGTTCTTCAATGTTTGATGAAAACGTTCTAAGGCACCTTGAGATTCTGGATGATAAGCACTTGACCTATACTGAGCAATCCCTAACTGGTACACGACTTGCTGAAATAAACCTGACATGAAATTTGAACCCTGATCGGACTGTATAGACTTTGGAAGTCCTACTAGCGTGAAAAATTTGATCAGAGCTTTGACAATACTAGGTGTCTTGATATTCCTTAACGGAATAGCCTCAGTAAAACGAGTGGAGGTACACATAATCGTCAATAAATACGCATTTCCAGTCTTGGTCTTCGGTAAAGGTCCAACGCAATCAATGAGTACTCGGCTAAAGGTTCTTCAAAGGCTGGAATAGGCAGAAGTGGTGCTGGTGGTATTTTCTGGTTAGGCTTACCAACAACCTGGCATATATGGCATGATTTGCAGTATTCTGCGACATCATTTCTAAGTCTTGGCCAATAGAAATGCTGCAAGATCTTAAGGCAAGTCTTCCTTATACCTAAGTGTCCAGCCAAGGGGTGTCAAGAGCAAGACCAATAATGTCTTGCCTATAAACTTTAGGCACCACCACTTGGTATACCACTCTCCATTCCTCCTCTGGGGTACCATCAGGGGCCTCCACTTTCTCATTAAAATGCCGTCTTGATGGTAATAGCATTCGGCCACTTTGTCTGCTTCTTCCTGTGGTTGAGCCCTCTTGCAGAGCTGAAGAACCTCAGGGTCTTTATTGTGTTCTTCGACAAATTTCCTTCGGTCTAATGAATGGTTGTTTACGTCTGGCCATGGCATAATTACATTCTTGCTAATGCTAGGTGGTCTTATTACGGCCTTCTCTGACCTACCGGGACCTTCAATGTTGACTAGAAAGGTGTCAGAAAGGTCCATGTAATCAAACTGGTCTTCTTGCAAATCCTCATTATTTGTTTTCTAGCCATCGCCCTAGGAACGACACAAGCTGGATACAGTTCAGCATCATCTTCAGGTGATTTAGCATCCACCACCGGTTCACTGGTAACAATTGGTTCAGCAACCACTTTGTTCCTAACTAGATCATTTCCTAGCAATAATGAAACACCCTCAACTGGGAGATTAGGACGAACACCCACAACAACTGGTCCAGTTATCAAATCTGACTTCAGATAAATACGATGGAGGGAACATCTATACAACCTAACTCCACACCTTGTAACAAAACGGAGGCACCAACAGAAGTCTCCTCAGACAAAGGCAACGCACCTTCTAACAATAAAGACTGAGAAGCTCCAGTGTCCCGTAAAATCTTAATAGGCTGAGGAGTAGTATTATCAACAATAGAAACAAACCCATTAGACATAAAAGGTTTATAATCCTCCATGTAATCACAAAAACTGGACTTAAAAGCCTGACTCGCAGGACATTCCAACGTATTGGTAACACGGGGTGTCGTACAAGCACTGGTCTTGGGCTTATTATCTCTTTCATTCTTCTTCTGGAGTCTAAAACAATCAGCCATCAGGTGACCATTGTTCTTACAATAAGCACAAGTCAGTGACTTCCTCTCAAAAGTATCAAATTTCGGACTAGACATATTATAACTAGACTGACTCTTATTCTGTGCAACAGGTTTATTATCAGTACGCTCAGTGCTTTGATTCTTGTAATTTCCACTCGAAGTATTAAAATTTTGACCTTTGAAACTTCGCTTATGTGAAAGGGTATAATTATCGGAAATAACAGCTGCATCTTGTAATGTCTCAACAGTTTTGTCATCTAAATGTGTTTTAAGTCTAAATGAACACACTGCTTGAACTCTTCCAATAACATCAATTGTCTTAAATTATCAAATTTTTATCTATTTTCTTTGACGTAAGCCATTTATCAAATAGATCTTCTTTTCCTAGCAAATTTAACATAGGTTTGTGAATCAAACTTTTATAAGACCTAAATTTCTGTTTATATGCTTCTGGCACTAGCTCATAAGCTTTCAAAACTTCCTTTTAACCGTGTCATAATCAGAACTATTTTCTGATGAAAGTGCTCAGTAAATTTCAGCGGCCTTGCCCTCAAAAAACTTTGCAGCATTGTAGTCCAAAAGACTTCGGCCATTTCAAATATTGAGCAATTTTCTCAAACTGTGGAAAAAATTTATCAACTGTTTTTCACAAAATTTGGGAACCAAACGTATATTTTTGCTGCATCAAAATTAAAATGTTCTGATTTTGATTGGAATTTAGTGTTGCTTTCTTCTTTGGCCATTTCAGTTTTCATTTTCTCCATCTCTAACCTTTCATTCATTTCAGGTTCTGCCTGTTTTAATTTAAATTCATCTTCTTTTCTTTTCTTTTCTCCATCTCTAATCTTTCCTTCATTTCAAGTTCTGCCTGTTTTAATTTAAATTCATCTTCTTTTCTTTTCTTTTCTCCATCTCTAATCTTTCTTCTTTTCCAATTGTTTTAATTTAAATTCATGTTCTAATTCAAGCTGTTTTAATTTGAAAGCATCAACATTTTCGACCTTGAGTTCAAGAGCCTCTTCACCTAAAATTTCTGCGTCAACTAATTTGTCTATTACCAAATTTTTTATAATTTGTTTTCTCATAGATACTCTAAAGTCTAATTTCAGATGTTTAGCAAGCAACACTAATTCCTCTTTCTTTAAATTATCAAACTTCTCCAGGTCTGGCGTTTTCAAAAATTTACCGGCATCAAATGCCATATTGTAGAATTTTGTTGGCTAATTCTAATAAAATATACTGAAAAATTTTCAATGAGATATTTACGTTATCCCGGACGAGCCCCCAATTTCTGTTATGCCAGAAAATCGCCTTTTAATTGTAGCCAACAAAAGACACAAATCAATAATAAAATTTAACAATATTTATTATACACTAGTTTACAAGAAGTATTACACAAAGAGTAATGTCAACTTAACTGTCAAAATATGAGTCCAATCTTTTCTTTATCCGGAAATCTTCTCGGAATCCACAGAATATTATATCCAATAGGTCACAATCTAGTATGATGTAGTTTTCAATAAAAGTGTCAATCCAACTGCTGAGAATGTTGATGTCTATCGATGTTTAAGTGTATCTATGTCTATCTCTAAATCTCTATATTCAACTAACTTTTAGGTCTGCATTTAAATACTCAAACGGAAACTTCTAGACAACGCTAGAAATATAAATTACGCATCTGTTGTTATGATCATTCTGGAAACGTTATGTAAGTGAAATAGAAAGTTCTAATCATTCCATGAGTATCAGTGATTGTTCCAGTGAATTCTAAACCGCATAGTTGTAACATAATGTGTATTATTTTGTACACAATATATATAATAGGCCACACAAAACAAATTAGGCCAACTAAATAAATATGATAGTTACAATATCATAACAGTATCAGATTCAATCCGGAACTTGTTAATTATTAGTAATATTAATTATCTGGAAAACAAAGGTCCTGTAATGGTGTAATTTTGATCAACACCATTGTCCTATATTAGTTATATTTAAAGTTGAATTCTTTGAATCGTCGTTTTACGTCATGCCGGCTAACAAATTGGACCTCGTTATTTTAGTATCATAGATACAATCTAAGACTCTTTCATCTTGCAATAGATTTAAAACAATTGACATGTCTACACTTTACACAAGTATTTTCCATTCCAAACTAAAAGACAAATTGAAAGAGTTGATCCTGTTTTGTTTCATAAAAAGAATGGCCTAAGTAGATACAGTTTCTTGCCTTAAGGAGGGATAAATCTTACTATGTAAAAAAATAAAATTGCTTGATTTCTTAATCGACAACATGTTTGTTACGTTTGGAGGACGTATTTTCAAAAATCAATCGGCATTCCCATTGGTACAAATTGTGTTCCTCTCCTTTTCGACTTGTTCCTTTATTCATATGAGGCTGAATTCATAAAGGAACTTCTTACGAAGAAAGAAAATAAGTGAGCAGTATCCTTTAACTTCACTTACCGCTATATAAGTGATGTTCTCTCACTACGAAAATCAAAATTTGGTGACCATTTTGATCGCATCTATCCCATTGCACATGAGTAAACCCATTTCTCTGACGTCAGTCTATTGTTTTTACTGTAGATTATTTCTTAAGAATCCACTGACCACTGTGTTAACTTAAGATAACTTAGATTATAACTTTAAACTTTAAACTTACGATCTTTTATCCACTCAAAACGAGTTGCATATGATGGGTTCGTATTTTCATCGTAAATTCGTAGAGTCTTCAGTCTATGCATGATACACTATACCACGAGTGCTGACATACATCAATATTTAAATTATATTCTTAAAGCGCTTAATTGTAAATACCTGTCAGAACACTTGATGTCTGTCTCATTGATAATTCGCTTTTTAATCTATGAACTATATATATTATGTCTTTTTTGTTCATGTTCTTTTCAAATTTGTTTGATTTGTTTGATTTCAGGTGTTATTTTTTAAGGAAGATTATGCTATAATTATATAGCAGTATGAAACTATAAAATGAATAGAGAAAAATAAATAAAACATTTTCTTTAAAATCATAAAAAGAGTTTATTCCGGATGTCAGGTTTGAATATTTGTAATTATGAACTGGTGAAGCTTTATGCGATTGTGGCTATTGCACAATAGTTGTATCCACTATAGAGTCAAGGCATTGTATGAAAATGTATATTAGTACAATTCCTTGATAAAATAAACACCAATATGTCCATTACACTTGTTACTTTGAACGTACAAGGACTTTCAATTTTCCTTTTCCATCATAGCAGTATTACTTATGGTTTTAGTCTGATAATATTATCAGTTTTTTCTTTTTTATTATTATAAATGGTCCAAATGTACATCACGTCAACATTGAACGGACTCTAATTTGAATAAAATGTGATATATAAGCCGCGACCGTTAAACTACTTGTTTGACAGTAAACACAGAAACAAAATTATCGCCATTATATGAAAATGACATATATAATACCTCTAAGATTAAAACAATATTTTGATCGAGAGAAAATAATGATGAAATAATTTCATTCTGGGTACAAAGTTTGAACTTCGTACTGATCAATATCACCGTTTTGACTTTTGTCACCAACGACTAGACGATCACGGCTATGAACAGCTTGATTATAAGTTAATAAAATCAAACATAATTATACATCTGTAGCAAGAGCAATTCTGCTGGGGATTCGGTAATGCGTACCACAGATAGTGCTAGTCTATTGACTGGTTGACGATGGATGCGAAATGTAATAACGATAACATAATCTAAACTTAATAAAACGGAAACTGTTTAAACAAAATTGTTATATAATATTTCAAATAAAACTTTAAGCGCATTATTTTATTTATTTTGGAAAGCAACTAAAACGGAGCATTATGAAACGATAGGCTACGCTAATCTCATAGATTTGGATTAGTACTGCTGAATAGTAGCTAGCCCTTAGACAACTTACTACTATTACATGTTGCTAAATACTATATTATATAAATTTCAAAGATTCTAAACTTTGGTAATTTTAAACTTTTCAAAACAAGATAAAACATTTTATGTATATTAATATATGTCTTTTAAATAAATCATAAATACCAAAATCTATTCAATTTAAATAATTTGTAAACATGAAATGAAATATGTATTTACCAATAAGAATTTTGAGTTAGAAAGGAGCTAACACTCCTTTTATGTTATATTTAACTTATGTTAACTTGTCAAATGTCTCAATATAGATGTAAACCGTGTGGATATAATCATCTCCAGCTATTATAGATTAAAAAGACAAAATACAAAATTATCTTTTGAAATTCCGTTGATTTATTGTCTAAACGTAAAACAGACAGTCGTTTTACTAGAAATAAGTTAAGGTAGAGAATTGATAAAGTAGTGGATTCGAAATAATCATCAACTTGCGAATAAAGTCGCTCGTTGATTATCGTTTACGAATCCATTACTCTTATCAATTTTCTAATACATTAAGGCTATAACAGATACAATCAAGACTGAATCATATCTTAATTAACATCTAGAAATTGACAATGAGTGTCGGTTGAAAACAAAACTTTTCAACAAAAGATATGATTTTAGCTTCCCAATTGTGAATTTCCCAGTTCTATGTAGCAGCATTCCAGCAGCACCTGCGTACGGAGTATTTATCTACCTGTTGATACAATATTCCAGGGTTGTATTTCCTATTATGATTTCCTTGATAGAGGTTGCTGCTCAGAAGGAAGCTATTCAACCAAGAGTTCTAAGTGGTGAAATTAAAATCGTCCTTCATAAATTTTACGGACGCCATCACGAGTTGGTTGACCGTTATGGAATATCCGTTTCAGAGATGACGACGGATATGTTCCAATTGTCGTAACTACAATCCCGTCCTTTTTCCTGGATTTGACCTACCGAATAAGACTTATCACTTGGTTTGTAATTTCATGGGGAACACGACGGGTGCCACATGTGGAGCAGGATCTTCTTACCCTTCCGGAGTATACTTTAGAATATGCGTATTGCATGTGTAGTGCCAGTGCACGTGTCGTCGGTGTTTGTTCACATATGGCAAAATTTAGGGTACTTTTTAATTTGCCATATTTCCTTATCGTGAGGACGGCCATCACAATAGGAGTGTACATGCCTCTGAAATAAAAATGTAAATATGCAAATTTCATAGTCGCATCAAAATGTGTTCCATAAAGGTGAAAGGTACATGTTTATGGTGTACAAATGAGTATTGTCTTTTCGGTTCAGAAAATCAGGAGCGTAACCGAAGCATAATTGCTATATAAAATAACGAAAAATTGTAAAAAGCAAAATTCAAAATAGAACTCAAGATACAAGAAGATAGTGTTCATATATAAAGACACACCTTGCAGGTTGAATATGCTGGATAAAAACATTTGGCACACCTGCTGTCTTTAGTTTTCGGCCAATTTATTTTACATTTGCTTTCAGCTGTCCCATTTCATAAATAGTCAAATGTCAAGCATTTTCACTTATAATTACACAACATATTTGTAAATATCATCCAAAGGAAGACAGCGTTAGTTTTAGATCTAAGACGAAAACAGACTGGATTATATTTTAATCTACAACAAAGGGAAGAAAATTAATCAAAAGTCGCAAAGTCAAGTGGTGAAAATTATTATGAATAAAGTACCATGGATTTTGCCATATGATTTTGGCTGCAGTTCTGTGGTATTTGGGAAATCCAAGACAAAGTAATCAATCTAGATATGATTTTATGAAATGGGACGAAGATTAAGAGGATGCTTACGTTGTAGATAGAGTGATCAGCGATTTTGTTGAAGAATGAGTGTATGTCTGTGTGTATGTGTGTGTTTACTCTAAATTTTCAATTGTATATCTTAATCATGAAATCGCATTTGCTTCCAGAGAATTCACCTTTCAAAGTTTATAACATTGATCTACTGTATACATACTGTAATTTATTTATCGTTGTTAATCAGCATAACATGTAGAAAATATACATATTTATCTGAAAGTGTGTACAGGATATGTATAGTGTTCTTTCGAGTGTGACCATCGTTCGAGTGAATGTGATAAAACAAGTAAACAAACATATGTCTTTTCTAATAAGACAATAAGACGTAAAAATGCTTCAACTTAATATACAAGATTTATGCAAGGTTAGTTAGAATTTATGATTAAAAGCCATTATCAGCGCTACATTATGTTTTGTTACAAAAGTTTAATTTAGCCTTATTATGCTTCTATTCAAAATATAGAACACAGTCATTTTAAACACATATGTACCAATTAGTGGAGAGACAAATCAAGAAAAATCGCTTATTTTAAGAGTTTAATGGACCGACATACCTCACGGCTGAAAATCCACATGATGATAGAGTATACATTATACTATCATTTTAGCCCTGTCGTAGAGTTTCCTCTCACGGTGCAGTTTTGGTAAAATTGCGGGAAAGCGTGATTTTCCGTTTTTTTCTTTCTTTCTTTTTCTTTTCATTATCAAACACGGGAACGCTTATAATTAATTATTGAATGAAGATATTAGCAAATATTTGCTATGAAATGAAATATAATGTATCAGCTTTCCGAAGTCGATTTTGACAAAATTAGTGGATCAACCAATACTTAAGAATTTTTAATATATCAAAGTTTGATAAAACATACAAATCAACTTTACAAGCCTTTTTATAATACTCATCATATAGCAGTTTTACTATTCAATATTCACCTCAATAAGGCCGTGTTCACACCAAACGTCGCGTACTGTAATCCTGGGGCCAGTTTCACAAAGCTGTCTTAGGATGGTCTTACGACATATTTTAGTCCTAAGTGGGTTTCACAAAGTGGTTCTAACTTCGGACATCTCTTAAAGTTGGTCATAAAGTTAGGACTACACGAGAGGTGTCTTATGATGGTCTTAGGATATTCATTCGTGAATTTATGTAAATTACACTTATTTTTCTATTAATTTTGCAAGTTATCTAATTATTATTTAATTATCTGATCTCCTTTTCCTGTTCGTAACCAAATCTTTATAGGTTGACGGATTATCAACAATGAACATTCGATGTATTTATAGCAAGAATGCACGATTTTATCCTTTAACCTTATTAAACTGATACAGTGCCAAATTGAATTCAACTCACTTGTACAAAAAAATGATCATCAGTTTATTGGTTTTTATATGTTTATTGATATATTATTAATAGATTATTTATATAAACTACACTAATGTTTTATTTTAATTTTACAAATTATCTAATTATGGAATAATAATCAATACGTTTAATAATTCATGGCAAACACCTTCTACATTTACATGAATTTTCCATAAATCCGTGTTAATATTTAAAAATTTAAAGAAATTGCGATAGGTTTAAGACATCTTAGCTCAGATCATCCTAAGACAGCTTCGAGGCGAGGTCTGAGATATGTCCTAGGATAGTCATAAACGGATCATAAGACATGTCCTAAGATATATCTTATGACAGGTCTTAGGATAGCTTCGTGAAACTGGCCCCTGTTTACAATTAGTTTTATGTAATGAACACTGGTTTCACATTAACTTTGTTCTCATCTGTACGTCGGTTTTAATTACCTGTACATGACAATTGTTCACACCAGTAAACAAAATGAACACGTAATTTACATGTACATAACATAGAATTGACTGAAAACTTTCTCTGTAATCTTTTGTTAGGCGTAGATCAATTTATATTTTTTTCCAATTATATTTTTAGGGGAGGGGTAGATAAATTGTTTAAATTCAAATTTTGTTAAGAAAAATATATTTGTTTCAGGAGGAAGTGATAAAAACGTTTGATTCCATTAAAAAGAAAGGCTTGGGGTTTTAACATAGAGTTTAGAAAATGTTTCTGTATTTTATTGAAAAAATGTGTTCTTTTATTAATGTTATACAAAATGGCTTTGCCTTCGAAGATGAATGGTCGGTACCTTAAGAAAATCGTTATATTGATTAGAAAAAGGCTAAAACAGCGTAACAATAGGCATATAAGGAATTTGAAAATGATTGGTTGATTGATTGATTGTCGGTTGCTTAACATCCAATGGCAAGTATTCCATGCAAGTCAAGGACGAAAACAAATTCACAATAAACACAATAGGTAGGTCAAGTAATAAAGGCCGTCCGAGATAAAGATCAGGACAATTTGGACTACCATTGGACAATGAAAGTATATTGGATAGGGACAGAAATGTTGCCTTGCAACAGGCCACCTACGGACCCCTCAAATAGTTGTTGCAAGGTTCTTTACGTGCAGTGAGCATGGCACTCTATCTACACGAGGCATCGGATTCAATGTCACAATTCTGACCAGACGTGGCTGAGTACTTGTACATCCCGAACAGCCAAACGGACGTCCCACTTTCGCAAGGGTTTTACGGCCGATCGGAAGAAGACCTAAGTGACTATTCCCCGACACATACACGGGATGATTTTGGAAATGAATAGTCTTGACTGGAACTAACTGTAAAAATAATCTTGGCCAAGACATGATGAAAATGAAAATGTTGTCATATAAAATGCAGGACTTTACAAGAAATAGTTGTGTATAAAAATTAAAATAATTTTCGCTCTAAGTACATAAGCCGTACTTTCAACCAGTGTAAATTAAAATGAATATTCTATCAGCAAACAATCCCCTCCTACTGAAAATCAAATGGTTCACTTAGTCTATTAAATTTAATCATGTTTTAAATGAGCAATTTTTGAGTTTTTGTCATATAAATAGGTAAATAACTTAATTAATAATATTATTATAAGCATTTGTATTCAATATATGTTACTTCCTTAAATATTCATAATAAAATCCACTTTCTTAATATCTAGTTTTATGTACACTTAACCCACACAAGGTCTACATTGAATATCGACTGCATGTAGTCAAAACCTGTTTTAAACTACATGTAAACATTGATTTTATCAATGGGAACGTAATAGAGTTTAGTTTAAATCATGTAATATTTTAGTGAGGAATTATCCTTTTTTATTTACAATTTAAATCAATAAATACATTTGAGTTATAACTAATTTTATTTCACAGCCAATATTTTGGTCCATTTTTTAAATCAAATGCTATTTCATTATGTCAGGAAAATGTTCAATAAAATTGTCTTTAAAAGTTTTAAACATATTACGGTACTACAATCGGTCGATACCTTTCTTTTGAATTTGCACAAGGTCATGCCCAGCGGGCACACCAACGTTGCTTCAACGTTGAAACAATGTCATGCTGAAACTTTGAATCAATGTTGAATTATAGGTTGAAAATGAAAGGTCATTTCAACGTTGAAAATACAACGTTGCATCAACGTTTAGATATCAACGTTGATTCAACGTTGAAAATGTTGATAATTAGTTTCTCTAATGTTTGTGCTATTTTCACATTTCTTGATCAGTGTGAGAAAATATTTAGTGAAATATCTGTTCTCTGCAAATGACTGGTTGAAATTTAATTATTACCTCAAAATTTCTTGGTTTCTTCTGAATTTTCCTAGTGTGACGACATGAAAAAGGCGACCATGAAATTGGGGTATAAACTCTAATTTGGCATTAAAATTAGAAAGATCATATCATAGGGAATATGTGTACTAAGTTTCAAGTTGATTGGACTTCAACTTCATCAAAAACTACCTTGACCAAAAACTATAACCTGAAGCGGGACAGACAGACGGACAAAAGAACGAACGGACAGACGCACAGACCAGAAAACATAATGCTCCTCTACTATCGTAAGTGGGGCATAAAAATCATTTGAGAAACAGATTAGGACACTTTAACTTAAGTAATTAATATTTCTCCACTCTCAACAGTTAAATTCTAGTTATTTAAAAAGCTCGAAGCAATTTGGTAGACTAACAATCAGTACACTGTAACGCTTTTGGTGTAAGTTGGTCAGCTCTTTCATATATAAATAAAACACATTTTTGTTGGATGCTCCACACACTTTTAAGAGAAAAAGAAGATTGAAAGACATTTATTAAAATATTTGATTAGGATGAAAGTCAAATGCATATTCAGGACAAACATGAGAGCAGACATGCCGAGCAGGATTTTTAATGTACTAGCTCACTAACAGTTCACACATGTCACATTACCCAGACACATTATTCTGATTCAAGGCTAACCACTCCTAAATGCTATATGTTTGGCGGAAAAGCGGCAAATTCCAATTTTAAAATCTTTGGTTTGACCTAACCTGCCATACAATTATTTAGTCAATATGAGTCATTAAAACAAGATGAAAAGAGCATTTATTTATTTTGAACATCTGGAATGGAATTTGAAATGTTCTCATCCTGCCTCTTTCCTTTTTCTTTCCTCCCTCCACCTCCGTGCCTTTCAGGGGCATATTTCAGGAACCTGGACATTTCACTCTTCATCATAGTTTTGTTGCTTCAACCGACTCAGGAAATGACTCTGAGACACAATCTGTTTGTAAAAACATAGTAACAATTAAAACACAGAAAGCCAAAATTATTCATTTCACATAAAAGTTCATAAAGCTACTGAGGATAATTAAAAATTAATGTAGTCTTGGAGTTGGTTAGGATGTACAGAGTTTCAAATTTATTTTCCAGTGAATTTTGCAAGTTACTTGCTAATATAGAATTTAAAATAATGCAACTTACCAAGAATTATTGTGAACAACTTTTAGGCACCAAATGAAATTTTGCGATTTTTCCGCTGATGTTCATTTTGGCCATCAAAGAATTATGGAGGACCCTGAAAAAATATATGCATCTAAATAATAAAAAAAAATCGCAATCAGATTTAAGATGTTTTAATTTTACAGTTTACAATATGAAAATGCATCGAGTTTATCAAATAATTTTAACCAGACATCTTGGATGTTTTGCTGTTAAAATTTGCTCGTTAATTTCGATTTCTACATGTTCTTTTCTTGCATTTGTAGTGTTCTCTTTTTCTTGGCTTGTAGTCTTTCCTTCATAATTTTTGTAACCTGTTTCAAAATCATATAGTTTCCGTCACTTATTTTTTTAAGAAAAATATAATAAATTGCTTCGCTGAGCGCAGCTGGATATGACCACAGATGTCCAACCCTGAAAAGTTGGACCAAAATGGACACAATATTCACGCTTGATACAGGTCTGAATTTGGATTGTAATTAAATTTTGACACATAATAGGTTTCTGATACAGAATAACTGTAGTCAAAGAACTTCAAATTATATGATTTGAATTTATATTCAATTTTTTGCTTTTGTGCAATACACTATGCGAATTGACCTCCCCTCAAAAAAAAAAAAATTACCCTGTTTTTTGGGTTTGTGCAATACACGATGCTGTTGAATATTAACCCCCAAAAATTTTTGAAGAAATTTTCTTTTAATTTCTGAAATCTGAAATGAGAAAAATTGTCCCCTCAATTTTTTCACCTCCCTTTCCTTATTCAAAAAATAATTCTTTCCCTCAAGTTATGGTCAGTATCTCAGACAATCACCATTTTTAATACATAATTTACAAGCAGTGTAAGGAGGTAATCAAACATTGTTATTTAAATTGATTTGGATTACCTCCCTTACACTGCTTTTAATTTGTCTCAATTGTCCTTTAACCAGAAAACCCTTGTTTTCTCCTTTTCTGCCCCTAATTCCTAAATGGTTTGAGCCATAACCCCTCAAAGTCAATCCTAACCATCCCTTTGTAGTATGGAAATTTGTGGTATAATTTCAGAGATTCATACACTTTAACACAAGTTATTGTCTGAAAACTACAAAATGCTTATTTGGGCCCTTTTGCCCCTTATTCCTAAACAGTATGGACCGTAACCCCAAAATCAATCCCAACCTTCCTTTAGTGGTTATAAACCTTGTGTTAAAATTTTATTGATTTCTATTTACTTATACTAAAGTTATTATCTGGAAACCATCTGTCTTCGGACGACGCTGACGACGACAACGTGATACCAATATACGACCAAAAATTTTAATTTTGCGGTCGTATAAAAGGGTATAATCAGGATGATACAAGTACAATTGTTGAAAATGTTGTGTTTCCAAATCCATAGTTGTGATTAAATACGATACATTACTTTTAATATGATACTATTTACGTATCCCTTTTAATTTTCGTAAAGTACAAAAGAAAGGAGAAATTTACAGGAAAGACATATGTGGAAAACAAATGACAAATTAAACGGAACAAATATTAGATATCAAATTATATCGCAAACCAACGGATAACTTCCAATATTTAGATAAATCATCAGCTCATCCCGCCTCTGTATTTAAGGGATTTCTAATTGATGAAGTTACACGATTCATTCGATCGTGTAATAACAAAGATGACCTCGACACACAAATCAAACTATTTAAACACAAGCTTATACTCACGGGGACACAAGGAAAATGAAATTAATCCACTAGTTAATAAAGCACTACGAAAAAGTAGGCAAAACACATTATGTTATAAAACAAAAACAAACAGAAAAGTCAACCACTAGTCATAGCAACGAAATTTAATCCTTTATTGAAGCAGGTGGGAAGACGAATAAGAAAACACTCTGGCATTTGATTGAAGATGACGAGACCGCTAAACATCTATTTCCCAGACCGCCTATCATTGCTTATCGTAAACACAAGAATGTGAAGGAGTACTTGACCTCGGCAAAATTGTATCGATTTGATGAGTGAAGCCTTTTCAACAGATTTTAGCTCACCTGGCCCAAAAGGGCCAAGTGAGCTGTCTCATCACTTGGCGTCCGTCGTCCGTCGTCGTCCGTTAACCTTTACAAAATCTTCTCCTCTGAAACTACTTGGCCAAATGGAACTAAACTTGGCCTAAATTATCCTTATGCTATCTAGTTTAATAAAATGTATCCGAGGACCCCGCCCATCAACCAAGATGGCCGCCATGGCTAAAAATAGAACATGGGGTAAATGCAGTTTTGCTTACATATCTGAAACCAAAGCATTTAGAGCAAATATGAGGGGTGAAAATGTTCATGAGGTCAAGATCTATCTGCTTTGAAATTTCAGACGCATCAGACAACCCGTTGTCGGGTAATTTAAAGGAAAGTTTGCAGTTTTGGCTATTATCCCGAATTTTATAATAGATAGAGATAAACTATAAACAGCAAAATTGTTCAGCAAAGTAAGATCTACAAATAAGTCAAACATGACTAAAATTGACAATTGACCCCATAAAGAGTTATTGCCCTTTAAAGTCAATTTTTCACAATTTTCGTAAATTTTGTTATCTTTTAAAACAATCTCCTCTGAAACTACTAGGCCAAATCAAACCAAACTTAATCTAGTTTAAAAATGTATCCGATGAGCCCACCCATTAACCAAGATGGCCAACGTGGCTAAAATGTCGTTTTGGCTTATATCTCTGAAACTAAAGCATTTAGAGTAAATCTGAAGGAGTTAAAATGTTCATCAAGTCAAGATCTATCTGCCCTGAAATTTTCAAACGCATCAGACAACTTGTTGTTGGGTTGCCGCCCTGAATTAGTAATTTTAAGGAAATTTTGTAGTTTTGGTTATTATCTAAAATATTATAATAGATAGAGATAAACTGTAAACAGCAAAATTGTTAAGCAAAGTAAGATCTACAAATAAGTCAACATGACCAAATTGTCAATTAAACCCATAAGGAGTTTTGCCCTTTAAAGTCAATTTTGAAAAATTTTGTAAATTTTGTAATCTTTACAAAATCTTCTCCTCTGAAACTACTGAGACACATTTAACCAAACTTGGCCACAATCATCCTAGGGTATTTAGTTTAAAAATGTGTCCGATGACCCCGTCTGCCAACCAACATGGCCGACATGGCTAAAATAGAACATAGATGGAAAATGCAAGTTTTGTCTATTATTTTGAAAACCGTTATGAATAGAGAAAATCTGACAAGGGCAAAATGTTCAAAATGTTGAGCTCTACCAACTGTCTATTTACGTCAAAATTGTCAGACGAATTCTTATAGGAGTTATTGCCCTCAAATGACAAATAATTTTACCTTTTTTTCAATTTTGCCTATTATCTTGAAAATTATAATAGATACAGAGAAACATTAAATTGCAAAATGATCAGCAAGACAAGTTCTACAAATAAGTTCAATATTGTCGAAATCGTCAGCCTACTCCTTATGAGAGTTATTGCCCTTTGATGATGATTTTACAATATTTTGCGTTTTGTCTTATTTCTTAAAATTATAATATAAATAGAAACTTAAATAGGCAAAATGATCAGCAAGACAAGATCTACAATTAATACAATATAGAGGAAATCGTCCGATCTACTAACGAGTCACATTTTGCTGATAAAGTAGTAGGCTGTCACTCTTTATAGAAGTGATTGCCCAGCCCTTAAATAAGGATTTTTACTCTCTTTGTGGTTTGAGCAAAAACTAAAGAAGATAAAGAGAAACTAAACAGACTAAATGATCAGCAATAGAAGATCAACCAAACAGAGATTTTTCTTATGAATTTTATTCTTGTTGCGTAAACCCCTGAGGGTTTACGCAGTATATATTGGACGACCTCTGTAGTCTTTCGGAACACCGGAAGTCTTTTCGGAATACATCTGTTCTTATCTATGACCACCTGCGTAATAGGTAATTAATTGATCTGAAGAAAATTCATTACCGTTATACCGTTGTTGAAGAGATAAGTGTTTATCGAGACTATATATATATATTTGATATCCTCTGGGACTATTATATTAATATATTTTGTCACAGATATCCTACATCAGTAGTTAATTGATAGATGATGTGTGAAGTTTTCTGAAGCACAACAGGAACATATATTGTTAGATATACTGTTCCCAGAGCACAAGCTGTGCTCCCATATGGGATAAGATTTTAAGCGAAAAAAGGTGACTGTCAGTGAATAGATAGGGTGTTTTTAGGATTTTAAAATTTGGCCATTTTAGCAAAATAAAAAAAGAGCGCAGTCCATTTAAGCAGCGTTTAAATTCTTAACAGAATAAAGTACGGTCATACTGTTGCCAGTAATTGCTCACCTCCACTTCATTTGAACTCTAGTGGATAGTTGTCTCTTTGGTAATCATACCATATATCCATTTTTATCAATCTTATATGAAAACAATACCAGTTAACCCTGGAAATTAAGACGAAATTTAAAAGGCACCTTTTGGGTGTGTTAAATCAGTGAAATATAATACAGTATTATAAGTGTCTGGCCAATTAAATGCAAAATTATGTCATATCAAAACAGTTGATTGATGAATACGCGTTAGACTCAGTCCTTAAAATGATTCTATAGATCTAATAAAACGATTCACGAACACTAATCGATGACTTCCTAATTCTTTAAAACTGATGGTCATTGCGATAAACACAAATGAGGTTTGATATATTCCTCGATGTTTGCCATCGAAAACTATTGTAAATTACTACCGGTATGTGGTTTTCGAGAAAAGATTAGTTATCTAGTGACGATTATCTTATCAAGTCAGAGATCCGTTTGTTTTTCCTTTATCTAATTTTTTGGGGAGGGGGAGAGAGGGTCGAGTTTTCAAAGGGACACTGACCTGTGTCGACTACCCTCTCAAAAATATAGTTAAAATTGGAAAAATCCATTCTTTTTTTTTCATGTGAAACCCTCCCCAAATAAACCTAGTTAAAACATAATGTAGCAGGTGCACAGCTTTGTGTCTTATAAGTCTTATAGATGAAGTTTTGGGAATTCCGTCAATTCATTTACAAGGGGTTGGGGCAATCTGTATTCATAAGTCAAGTTAGAGGGTCTAGTTGACAGAGGCCCAGAGCGTGTTTGGCGAAAATTAGGACGATATGTTATAAGAACAACAAAACAACACCAATATTAAAACAGAAAAATTAAATGTAATTATCTAGAAGTATTTCCGCGAGGAAAAACAAATATTTGCTTCCGCAATTTGCAGATTTAACAGTGTTGTTATGATATTTAGAGTAGATGTGTGTATATAAACCATATATATAATACGTTTAAAAATATTGTTTTAGTTCGGGATTATCAAAAAGAATGCAGCTTAGAATTTATAACTATTTTCAAACTGGCTACAAAACAAATAATCGTGATAAATTGATTAAATTTCTTTACATTTGAACTTTAGCCTGAAAACTAACCCTTATAAAAAAAATAGCACCTTAGAATGCAACATCCAGTGGTTGACTTAGTATGATGTCTTTCGTGAGTGCGGAGATAAAAAAATGATTCCTTTAACAAGAATATTTCACCCACATTGAACAGTAGTTACATAAGTAAACAATCAATGTCAGTTTCTAATTCTTATACAATAGAAATAATGTAAAACAATGCATCTTTATTAAACAATTATTTGATATTTAATGCGGAACAAGCATTTAGGTTTACGATTGCATTTCTTTTTAAAGAAAGCAACTTGTCTTCAATGTTGAGAGTGTCCTTTGTTGAATATACACATAGACCAAGGTGAGCGACACAGGCTCTTCAGAGACTCTAGTTATAGTTTGTTCTTATGTTGTGCTGTTACACCACTGTCCCAGGTTAGGGAGAGCTGAGCGCTCACAAACCCCGCCACATTCTTCGTGTGCCTGTCCCAAGTCAGGAGTCTGTAGTTCAGTGGTTGTCGTCATATTTGTTTTAGTTAATTGTTTTGTGATAAATTAGGCCGTTATTTTCTCAATTGAATTGTTTAATATTTTTCATGTCGGGGCCTTTTATAGCAGACTATACGGTATGGGTTTTCTCATTGTTGAAGGCCGTACGGTTGCCTATAATTGCTTACATCCACTTTTTAAAATTTTGGTGGATATTTGTCTTATTGGCAATCCTACCTCATCTCCTTATTTTTATATTATAAGAAATACTAGTAGTAGTCCAAATACCACGTCAGCAACGATTCTATGAAGTATATTTTCTATAATAGCAGTATTTAACCTTTGTCGGACTATTGGGGCGTCGGACTAATAGGGTGTCGGACTAATAGGGTGTCGGACTAGTGGGGTGTCGGACTAATGGGGTGTCGGACTAATGGGGTGTCGGACCAATGGGTGTCGGACTAATGGGGCGTCCGAATATCAGGGCGACCCATTTTAAACCACATTGGATAACATCCGAATAAATCCGAATAATTATGGGCAGTGCTAATTCCGTTAAAAAGAACAAGTAAAGTAGCTTAGGTCGTGTTATAAAGCCTTTACAAGAAGCATATATTTTGATACATTTGAATTAGGTAAAAATCAATGCGTGTGATGATGAATCAACTTTCGTTAAAGCACGCTCTATGTCATTACCATTAGACTTGTCAAAATGTTTATTCTGCAGACAAAAGTCATACAAAGAGCTAAGCAAATAAGGCATGTCGAGACATATGAGCGTACCGATTATGTTAAAATGACGACAATTACCAGGCAGGATATCCAGTGGTGAATTCACTTTCCATAGTTAACTTCAAGGACAAGACGCTGCATCATTCAGCATGACTTGTTAATTACTGGTTGAAATGAAAAATAACTTGCTTCTGATGCTTCAAATCAGTCGGAGCATGATGTTGCTTTCAAAACTAATAAGAAGTCTACATGATGAGCTGTTTGTGACAAAAAAACATATTTTGTTATCATATAGTTTGCTAGTTACATATTGTTCCTTTTTCCAGATCCTTCATGATGCGGAAAAATTATGAAAAGTAGTTTACGATCGTTCGAAATTTCATATGGATAATGATAACAATGCACTCTCATGTGATACTGTAGGAAATGTATACCTTTAGCTGAGTGTGTGATATCCCTTTACTAAAACCAGTACATCCTCATCAGAGATGGTATGGGTATTGTACAAAGTCTTTATGTAAAAATGTACAACAGTTATTGATATTTGGCCAAGGACGCTTTTAAAACCCTAGCAGCTTTTTTTTTTTTGAAAACTTCGGGTGTGTCGTGGACGTGTTTGGCCGATATGATGTTAAACATTCTACAAAATCAGCAGAAAGAATAAGGTGTTAAATTGAGAATGGAAACGGGAATGCGTCAAAGAGACAACACGGTTTATTTCAAATTGTGGTAGATCTAAGGTTTCTTCAAGTCATTGAATGCAGATCAATTAGAGATTGTAAGAAATTTCTTTGTGCACCTGAAAATAAACAGGGGTTGATAAGATTTGTAGGTGACTATGCACTCTCGCACTACAATGATTTTGATTTGCAAGAACATGACGAAATATTCCTAGCGGGATCTTTTCAAAATCTATAGACTGTGAAGCAATTTTGTGCAGGATCTGTAAGTGACTGAAGATGCAGATATAAGAATTATTCTGCCGCCTCTGTTTGCTAATGAACAGATGGTAAAAAGTTATTCCAGGGGTTGCATTATATTAAAATCAAGACACTAATGTTTTATTTCTAATAAAGTCTTTTCCTCAGATGTCAAACATGATGAATTGTGGTTTTAGACTGGCAGCGTTTCTTCAAGCAAAGACGCAAGACGGTTTTACCTGTTCACGACATAAACGACTGTTTTTAGTTATTGGACCACTGATGTAGCACACTACCAGTTGCTCACGCTCTTACAGGATGCGACACGTCTTCTTTAATCGGAATTGGCAAAAGACAATTACAAGGCGTCGAAACAAAACCCATGCATGTATCAAAATTTGTCAATCTAGCTGGTTCTAATATTGACACATCTGTTGCAGTGAAAAGTCAATTCATCGCGGATCAATATGACCCCAGAAGCAATGCTGAATCAGTACATGGTGATCTGAATAAACTCAAGAGTGAAGTCGGTGCTTTCTTAGGGTGCTAACTTAGTGAGACTACCTCCTTCAGATACATCATTCAGACAGCACATTCTTCGAGTTTCACTCTAAGTGTATGTCTGGATGAATGCTTATACATGTATCGCCAAACCACCACCTAAGTCACCTTTGGAATATGGATATTGGGAATAGCTCCATAGTTTCAGTACGCTAGTATTTTGAATCCAATGTTCTATGACTTTTTACAGGACCTTGTTTGACATGTGAAGGCAAAACTATTTGTAGCAAATCTTGCGTATGCTACATACAGAATTTGTCGTGCACCAGCATTTGTTGTTGTCAGGGCAGTGGTGATTGTAGAAACCAGCTTACTCATCAGATTGTTTTAGAAGATTGCTGCGATAAGTCTCTCTCTCTCTCTCTCTCTCTCTCTCTCTCTCTCTCTCTCTCTCTCTCTCTCTCTCTCTTCACCATGACATCCACATATTTTTCTTAGTATTCTGTTACCTATCCAAATGGACGTGCATATTGGTGTCTAGTTTTGGGAAATTATATACCTAGACAGCTTATTTTGTATCGTAATACCTATTTGAATCGTATTTGTTTGTACATTTATATCGGGCTTTCAAATTGGTTTTATTCAGGTCTGCTATATATGCCATTGTTTGTCTTGTTTTATCAAAAGGGGACACAAGTTCTCAGTATGCTATTTCTCTTGTACTGATTTACCTATTAACATAAAAAACTTCATATACAATAGTGTTCATGCTGACATTTATACATGAAGACTATGTTTTATAGTTCAACATTCTTTTGGGTTTAAATAAGCAATGTTGAATTTCATATTTTTTCATTAAATTATGGACCGAGTGTTAACTTTACAGTACCTATTTCTCCTCTGTTCTTTATGGCTTATTATTGCATAGCCAAATATTAAATATGAATTTTTGTGTCGATAATTTCCGTAGATAAAGATATTTTTTCATTTTCTTACATGTTGGATGCGAGGGTATACATCACTTATCTTTGCAATCAGGCATACATATGACTAGCTAATTTCGTGGAGCATTTACAGAGCATGCTTCCATAGAAACAAATTCTCAGTTATCATGAGGACTACCGAGAAATTATCCAAAATGTCATAAAATTGCGATTTTTAAAATCCCCTTTGACCTTAGACCACAGTTTTCAAAAATCTGCACTACATTGGCACTCTACGACATGCCTTAATCAAAGGATATTATATTTATCTTCAAAATAAGACCAAAATTATCCTTGAGGTATTTCGGCCCATTAAGTTTTAAATTTACCTTACATGTCACCGTACTATATGCGAATGTCAATGGAAATGCATATATGGAATATATGTGTGCTTAGATATACTGGCACTTTACAAAATTCTTGTTTTAGCATTGAGAAGGACATGTTGGGAATGCATTCATTTTAATATGTTCGTGTTCTTTCGAGAGCAGTCCGGATTTGTCGAGTGTGATACAGGTATTATCAAGTTAATAAACTAAATTCGTATGTCTTCAAATGCTATTTGTTGATGCATTTAAGTTTTAAAACAATGAACAAGTTTTTTTTTAAACCGCTTTTCAAAGTTTATAACCAATGCATTAAACCATTTATTTACATGTAAATTTCATAGCAAAACACAGTTCATTTATATGTATTGTTATTTGCCACATCTTATCAAATAAATGAACACTAGTATACGTATATTTATATAGATCAAATATATCTGCGCCAACATATGGACTGTTCACATCATGCACACAGGTTTACGTATGTTTGGGCTGATCAAACATGTCCCAACACATGTAAACATTTTGAAACTTTTCATTATATCAACGTCCAGGTGAACATGTTGTATCGATCTAAACATACGTATAAAGATGTCAATACCGTACGTGATGTGACTAATCTTCATGTAATCGTAACGATATGATTTTCATACAGTTAATATTCGTAATGTCAACAATCCTTATTTTAGCACATACATGTTGGAATAGAGATTTCCAATAAGATGATATAGTTTTACGTACGTTGCCCGACGTACGGACGTACTGACTGGGCATTGACAAACATTCAATTTGGTTAAATACGTCGCTCAAGTTTACAAGTGTTAAAACCATACACTGAAAATTCCTCCATATCAAATAATGTTAACGTGATAAAAATGAACAAAATAATGTATTTTAATTTATCACGTCGTTCTCAAGATTCCCGCCTATATTTTCACTGTCATAATATCACGCATTAACACGTATTCCTTTCGTATTGTGTATTGTATACAAGTGAGAGGTTAAGCTGGCTATAAAACCACGTTTAATCCACCATTTTCTACATAAGGAAATGCCTTACCAAGTTAGGAATATGATAGTTGTTTTCATTCGTTTGCTGTGTTTGAGCTTTTGATTTTGCCATTTGATAATGGACTTTCGTTTTGAATTTTCCTTTTAGGTCGGTATTTTTTTTTATAATTTTTTTGTATGATTGATTCGAGTTTTCTTTCATAGTATTGATTGCAAAGTTAATTTAAATCTACGTTGCAGATGAACGATCGATTATTCTTTATTGTGCATGCTTATTTTATTTTTCGGTATCAGATGTTCCTTTTTTTAGGTCTTTCCACTATTTTGTGGAAAGACCTATTGTATTTGTTCTGATTATTTTTCTTCTTCCGCCAAATTTCAAAACTTGTTTTGTGGTTTCGCAAGATGTCGCTAAGATTTTTGCATATGATATCGAACAGTTATTGACAGCTTCCATTTGTATTTGATTATTTCCATATGATCAAATTCTGGATCTGGTAAGTTAAAAGAGATATTTTCTAAGTAGTCACTTAGGGAACCTTGATTTTCAAAGACAAATGGGCATATTGGTGTTATCATACTGTTCACTCTACCTTTCAGATCTATTGCACCAACAACATATCGGTTTAGCATGTTCAACACTTCTGATAACTGTAAATTTCATCCAAATTTTGTTAAAACCTCTTGATTTTTGACTAAAATTGAACCACCGAAGCCTTATCATAAGACTTATGGAAATCTGTTAGGATCAGAAGTTGCTTGAGAGAAACATATTTTTGTTCAGTAAACATTCTGAATATTAAAACACTGATCATTAGCAGAGTATCAGAGATCTAATAAGAGTTCCATTTGTATGACAGGTGCCAGATTGATCAGAATTCTGTGCAAAATTACATTAATATTAAATGCGACCGTCTTATCAGAATTCTGTTAAGAATTACGTTGGTATTAAATGCGACCGTCTTATCAGAATTCTTTAGAGAATTACATTGGTATTAGATGCGACCGTCTTATAAGAATTCTGTTAAGAATCACATTGGTATTAGATGCGACCGTCTTATCAAAATTTGTTAAGAATTACATTGGTATTAGATGCGACCGTCTTATCAGAATTCTGTTAAGAATTACATTGGTATTGGATGCTATAGTCTTATCAGAATTTTGTTAAGAATTACATTGGTATTTGATGCGACCGTCTTTAAGTTATCAGAATTCTGTTAAGAATAACATTGGAATTGGATGCTATAGTCTTGTTAGAATTTTGTTAAGAATTACATTGGTATTAGATGCGACCGTCTTATCAGAATTTTGTTAAGAATTTCAGTGGTATTAGATGCGATCGTCTTATCAGAATTCCGTTAAGCTATATCATTATTAAACTGCTAAAGAATATTAAAAGCATAATCATATCACTACTTGTCATGTGAAAAATGCTTGCCTTGTATACTTGAAAATAAGGACCTCCGTACCAAAAATAAAATCATTTCTTTGAATAAAAGACGTATAAATGAATGACTACACATTACATATTCAATGGGAATAAATAATTTCAAGAATTATCAAAGAAAAATGACTGCCTTGCTGATCTGAAAACCGCTCTAGACATTACATCAACTCATTTATTAATAAAGTAAGCCGAGTAATATGAAACATATGTAACAAATGCTATGGATGGATCCTAGGACAAGTTGGTTGTAGTGTACTCCTCTATCCTCTTTGTGCTGTTTAAACATATTTATTTTCATGTTGTAAAATCAGGGCGGATCCAGCCATTTTAAAAGGGGTTCCCAACCCAGGATAAAGGGGTTCCAACTATATGTCCCCATTCAAATGCATTGATCGTCCAAAAAGGGGGTTCCAACCCCGAACCCCCTCTGGATCCGCCACTGTAAAATCCAGCGTTATATACCCGGTCGGGTTTAACAACTCTTTAAAAAAAATTCGTCACATTTACTATAGAATTGTTTTTCCAATGGTGTATCGTCTTCTGTTCTTGTGGGTTCCACCTCTGGTTGCTCCTCATACCGGGTAGTTATGAACCTTCAAATAAAATACAATATTGTATATAGTTTCCCATCTTTAATCCTTTAACTTATATCTTTTTTTCACATGCATAAAATTGAGAATGGAAATGGGGAATATGTCAAAGAGACAACAACCCGACCAAAGAGCAGATAACAGCCGAAGGCCACCAATGGTCTTAACATATAAATGTGTTAAATGTTCTTCCCAGCTATCACTACATACAATAAGATCATCAATATAAGCATAACAACAGTCTAAATCTTTTATAACATTATTGATCATTCTTTGAAATGTAGCTGGAGCACTTTTCATGCCAAACGGCATTACAGTATATTGAAATAAGCCGTCTGGTGTGACAAAAGCTGATATTTCTCGAGCTCTCTGTGTCAATGGGACTTGCCAGTAACCTTTCAATAAATCAAATTTGCTCACAAATTTTGCTTGTCCAATGTTATCAATGCAGTCGTCTATCCTTGGAATCGGATAGGAATCAGATTTTGAAACAGAATTTACTTTTCTGAAATCAGTTACGAAACGAAAGGTTTTATCTGGTTTCGGCACAAGGAGACAAGGAGAGCTCCATTCACTGTTACTCGGCTCAATAATATCATTGTCAAGCATATACTAGTATTTAATTTCTTGTCTCATAAATTCAAGTTTGAGTGGATGGAGCCGGTAAGGATGTTGCTTAATTGGATAAGCAACACCTCCATCGACATCATGACAAACAGCAGTGGGTTTGTTTGGCACATCTGGAAAAAGATTTTAAAAGAAAATACCAAAGCTTTTAATTTTCTCTACGATCAAAAGACAGATGTGCAAGTTTTGAATCTAAATTTGACAAAATTTCTGAATTTTTCAATCTAACTGTCTCTTCCATAGTTTTAGAACTAAAAGGAGGTTCAATTATATCTGGTTTGTCATGATTGTTCTCCAATTTAACCATGGCTAAAGTGGCAACTGGTTTACTCTCACCTTCATTAGTACGCTCAAAATATGGTTTTAACATATTAATGTGACACACTCTATTTTGTTTACGCTGACCTGGTGTTTTTACAATATAATTCAAAGCATTGATTTTACTCTCAATGGTATAAGGACCACAATATTTAGCTTGTAATGGATGTCCAGGGACTGGCAAAATACAAGTACCTTATCACCTGGCTCAAAAACTCTGTCCCTGGCATCTTTATCATACCATATTTTCATCTTATTCTGAACAGTTTTAAATTGTTCTGAGCAATCTGACAAGCAGTATACAATTTTTCTTTAAATCTAGATACATAGTCTAGAAGATTCATGTCAGTGTGTTCAGTAAGCCACTTTTCCTTTATCAATTTTAAAGGTCCCTTACAGTATGACCAAATACCAACTCAAAGGGACTAAAACCAAGGGATTCTTGAACAGCCTCTCGGACCGCAAAAGTAAAAGTGAACACCATCATCCCAATCCCTGTCAAATTGAAGACAAAAGTTCTGATCATGTTCTTCAATGTTTGATGAAAACGTTCTAAGGCACCTTGAGATTCTGGATGATAAGCACTTGACCTATACTGAGCAATCCCTAACTGGTACACGACTTGCTGAAATAAACCTGACATGAAATTTGAACCCTGATCGGACTGTATAGACTTTGGAAGTCCTACTAGCGTGAAAAATTTGATCAGAGCTTTGACAATACTAGGTGTCTTGATATTCCTTAACGGAATAGCCTCAGTAAAACGAGTGGAGGTACACATAATCGTCAATAAATACGCATTTCCAGTCTTGGTCTTCGGTAAAGGTCCAACGCAATCAATGAGTACTCGGCTAAAGGTTCTTCAAAGGCTGGAATAGGCAGAAGTGGTGCTGGTGGTATTTTCTGGTTAGGCTTACCAACAACCTGGCATATATGGCATGATTTGCAGTATTCTGCGACATCATTTCTAAGTCTTGGCCAATAGAAATGCTGCAAGATCTTAAGGCAAGTCTTCCTTATACCTAAGTGTCCAGCCAAGGGGTGTCAAGAGCAAGACCAATAATGTCTTGCCTATAAACTTTAGGCACCACCACTTGGTATACCACTCTCCATTCCTCCTCTGGGGTACCATCAGGGGCCTCCACTTTCTCATTAAAATGCCGTCTTGATGGTAATAGCATTCGGCCACTTTGTCTGCTTCTTCCTGTGGTTGAGCCCTCTTGCAGAGCTGAAGAACCTCAGGGTCTTTATTGTGTTCTTCGACAAATTTCCTTCGGTCTAATGAATGGTTGTTTACGTCTGGCCATGGCATAATTACATTCTTGCTAATGCTAGGTGGTCTTATTACGGCCTTCTCTGACCTACCGGGACCTTCAATGTTGACTAGAAAGGTGTCAGAAAGGTCCATGTAATCAAACTGGTCTTCTTGCAAATCCTCATTATTTGTTTTCTAGCCATCGCCCTAGGAACGACACAAGCTGGATACAGTTCAGCATCATCTTCAGGTGATTTAGCATCCACCACCGGTTCACTGGTAACAATTGGTTCAGCAACCACTTTGTTCCTAACTAGATCATTTCCTAGCAATAATGAAACACCCTCAACTGGGAGATTAGGACGAACACCCACAACAACTGGTCCAGTTATCAAATCTGACTTCAGATAAATACGATGGAGGGAACATCTATACAACCTAACTCCACACCTTGTAACAAAACGGAGGCACCAACAGAAGTCTCCTCAGACAAAGGCAACGCACCTTCTAACAATAAAGACTGAGAAGCTCCAGTGTCCCGTAAAATCTTAATAGGCTGAGGAGTAGTATTATCAACAATAGAAACAAACCCATTAGACATAAAAGGTTTATAATCCTCCATGTAATCACAAAAACTGGACTTAAAAGCCTGCCTCGCAAGACATTCCAACGTATTGGTAACACGGGGTGTCGTACAAGCACTGGTCTTGGGCTTATTATCTCTTTCATTCTTCTTCTGGAGTCTAAAACAATCAGCCATCAGGTGACAATTGTTCTTACAATAAGCACAAGTCAGTGACTTCCTCTCAAAAGTATCAAATTTTGGACTAGACATATTATAACTAGACTGACTCTTATTCTGTGCAACAGGTTTATTATCAGTACGCTCAGTGCTTTGATTCTTGTAATTTCCACTCGAAGTATTAAAATTTTGACCTTTGAAACTTCGCTTATGTGAAAGGGTATAATTATCGGAAATAACAGCTGCATCTTGTAATGTCTCAACAGTTTTGTCATCTAAATGTGTTTTAAGTCTAAATGAACACACTGCTTGAACTCTTCCAATAACATCAATTGTCTTAAATTATCAAATTTTTATCTATTTTCTTTGACGTAAGCCATTTATCAAATAGATCTTCTTTTCCTAGCAAATTTAACATAGGTTTGTGAATCAAACTTTTATAAGACCTAAATTTCTGTTTATATGCTTCTGGCACTAGCTCATAAGCTTTCAAAACTTCCTTTTAACCGTGTCATAATCAGAACTATTTTCTGATGAAAGTGCTCAGTAAATTTCAGCGGCCTTGCCCTCAAAAAACTTTGCAGCATTGTAGTCCAAAAGACTTCGGCCATTTCAAATATTGAGCAATTTTCTCAAACTGTGGAAAAAATTTATCAACTGTTTTTTCACAAAATTTGGGAACCAAACGTATATTTTTGCTGCATCAAAATTAAAATGTTCTGATTTTGATTGGAATTTAGTGTTGCTTTCTTCTTTGGCCATTTCAGTTTTCATTTTCTCCATCTCTAACCTTTCATTCATTTCAGGTTCTGCCTGTTTTAATTTAAATTCATCTTCTTTTCTTTTCTTTTCTCCATCTCTAATCTTTCCTTCATTTCAAGTTCTGCCTGTTTTAATTTAAATTCATCTTCTTTTCTTTTCTTTTCTCCATCTCTAATCTTTCTTCTTTTCCAATTGTTTTAATTTAAATTCATGTTCTAATTCAAGCTGTTTTAATTTGAAAGCATCAACATTTTCGACCTTGAGTTCAAGAGCCTCTTCACCTAAAATTTCTGCGTCAACTAATTTGTCTATTACCAAATTTTTATAATTTGTTTTCTCATAGATACTCTAAAGTCTAATTTCAGATGTTTAGCAAGCAACACTAATTCCTCTTTCTTTAAATTATCAAACTTCTCCAGGTCTGGCGTTTTCAAAATTTACCGGCATCAAATGCCATATTGTAGAATTTTGTTGGCTAATTCTAATAAAATATACTGAAAATTTTCAATGAGATATTTACGTTATCCCGGACGAGCCCCAATTTCTGTTATGCCAGAAAATCGCCTTTTAATTGTAGCCAACAAAGACACAAATCAATAATAAAATTTAAAAATATTTATTATACACTTGTTTACAAGAAGTATTACACAAGAGTAATGTCAACTTAACTGTCAAAATATGAGTCCAATCTTTTCTTTATCCGAAATCTTCTCGGAATCCACAGAATATTATATCCAATAGGTCACAATCTAGTATGATGTAGTTTTCAATAAAAGTGTCAATCCAACTGCTGAGAATGTTGATGTCTATCGATGTTTAAGTGTATCTATGTCTATCTCTAAATCTCTATATTCAACTAACTTTTAGGTCTGCATTTAAATACTCAAACGGAAACTTCTAGACAACGCTAGAAATATAAATTACGCATCTGTTGTTATGATCATTCTGGAAACGTTATGTAAGTGAAATAGAAAGTTCTAATCATTCCATGAGTATCAGTGATTGTTCCAGTGAATTCTAAACCGCATAGTTGTAACATAATGTGTATTATTTTGTACACAATATATATAATAGGCCACACAAAACAAATTAGGCCAACTAAATAAATATGATAGTTACAATATCATAACAGTATCAGATTCAATCCGGAACTTGTTAATTATTAGTAATATTAATTATCTGGAAAACAAAGGTCCTGTAATGGTGTAATTTTGATCAACACCATTGTCCTATATTAGTTATATTTAAAGTTGAATTCTTTGAATCGTCGTTTTTACGTCATGCCGGCTAACAAATTGGACCTCGTTATTTTAGTATCATAGATACAATCTAAGACTCTTTCATCTTGCAATAGATTTAAAACAATTGACATGTCTACACTTTACACAAGTATTTTCCATTCCAAACTAAAAGACAAATTGAAAGAGTTGATCCTGTTTTGTTTCATAAAAAGAATGGCCTAAGTAGATACAGTTTCTTGCCTTAAGGAGGGATAAATCTTACTATGTAAAAAAATAAAATTGCTTGATTTCTTAATCGACAACATGTTTGTTACGTTTGGAGGACGTATTTTCAAAAATCAATCGGCATTCCCATTGGTACAAATTGTGTTCCTCTCCTTTTCGACTTGTTCCTTTATTCATATGAGGCTGAATTCATAAAGGAACTTCTACGAAGAAAGAAAATAAGTGAGCAGTATCCTTTAACTTCACTTACCGCTATATAAGTGATGTTCTCTCACTACGAAAATCAAAATTTGGTGACCATTTTGATCGCATCTATCCCATTGCACATGAGTAAACCCATTTCTCTGACGTCAGTCTATTGTTTTACTGTAGATTATTTCTTAAGAATCCACTGACCACTGTGTTAACTTAAGATAACTTAGATTATAACTTTAAACTTTAAACTTACGATCTTTTATCCACTCAAAACGAGTTGCATATGATGGGTTCGTATTTTCATCGTAAATTCGTAGAGTCTTCAGTCTATGCATGATACACTATACCACGAGTGCTGACATACATCAATATTTAAATTATATTCTTAAAGCGCTTAATTGTAAATACCTGTCAGAACACTTGATGTCTGTCTCATTGATAATTCGCTTTTTAATCTATGAACTATATATATTATGTCTTTTTTGTTCATGTTCTTTTCAAATTTGTTTGATTTGTTTGATTTCAGGTGTTATTTTTTAAGGAAGATTATGCTATAATTATATAGCAGTATGAAACTATAAAATGAATAGAGAAAAATAAATAAAACATTTTCTTTAAAATCATAAAAAGAGTTTATTCCGGATGTCAGGTTTGAATATTTGTAATTATGAACTGGTGAAGCTTTATGCGATTGTGGCTATTGCACAATAGTTGTATCCACTATAGAGTCAAGGCATTGTATGAAAATGTATATTAGTACAATTCCTTGATAAAATAAACACCAATATGTCCATTACACTTGTTACTTTGAACGTACAAGGACTTTCAATTTTCCTTTTCCATCATAGCAGTATTACTTATGGTTTTAGTCTGATAATATTATCAGTTTTTTCTTTTTTATTATTATAAATGGTCCAAATGTACATCACGTCAACATTGAACGGACTCTAATTTGAATAAAATGTGATATATAAGCCGCGACCGTTAAACTACTTGTTTGACAGTAAACACAGAAACAAAATTATCGCCATTATATGAAAATGACATATATAATACCTCTAAGATTAAAACAATATTTTGATCGAGAGAAAATAATGATGAAATAATTTCATTCTGGGTACAAAGTTTGAACTTCGTACTGATCAATATCACCGTTTTGACTTTTGTCACCAACGACTAGACGATCACGGCTATGAACAGCTTGATTATAAGTTAATAAAATCAAACATAATTATACATCTGTAGCAAGAGCAATTCTGCTGGGGATTCGGTAATGCGTACCACAGATAGTGCTAGTCTATTGACTGGTTGACGATGGATGCGAAATGTAATAACGATAACATAATCTAAACTTAATAAAACGGAAACTGTTTAAACAAAATTGTTATATAATATTTCAAATAAAACTTTAAGCGCATTATTTTATTTATTTTGGAAAGCAACTAAAACGGAGCATTATGAAACGATAGGCTACGCTAATCTCATAGATTTGGATTAGTACTGCTGAATAGTAGCTAGCCCTTAGACAACTTACTACTATTACATGTTGCTAAATACTATATTATATAAATTTCAAAGATTCTAAACTTTGGTAATTTTAAACTTTTCAAAACAAGATAAAACATTTTATGTATATTAATATATGTCTTTTAAATAAATCATAAATACCAAAATCTATTCAATTTAAATAATTTGTAAACATGAAATGAAATATGTATTTACCAATAAGAATTTTGGAGTTAGAAAGGAGCTAACACTCCTTTTATGTTATATTTAACTTATGTTAACTTGTCAAATGTCTCAATATAGATGTAAACCGTGTGGATATAATCATCTCCAGCTATTATAGATTAAAAAGACAAAATACAAAATTATCTTTTGAAATTCCGTTGATTTATTGTCTAAACGTAAAACAGACAGTCGTTTTACTAGAAATAAGTTAAGGTAGAGAATTGATAAAGTAGTGGATTCGAAATAATCATCAACTTGCGAATAAAGTCGCTCGTTGATTATCGTTTACGAATCCATTACTCTTATCAATTTTCTAATACATTAAGGCTATAACAGATACAATCAAGACTGAATCATATCTTAATTAACATCTAGAAATTGACAATGAGTGTCGGTTGAAAACAAAACTTTTCAACAAAAGATATGATTTTAGCTTCCCAATTGTGAATTTCCCAGTTCTATGTAGCAGCATTCCAGCAGCACCTGCGTACGGAGTATTTATCTACCTGTTGATACAATATTCCAGGGTTGTATTTCCTATTATGATTTCCTTGATAGAGGTTGCTGCTCAGAAGGAAGCTATTCAACCAAGAGTTCTAAGTGGTGAAATTAAAATCGTCCTTCATAAATTTTACGGACGCCATCACGAGTTGGTTGACCGTTATGGAATATCCGTTTCAGAGATGACGACGGATATGTTCCAATTGTCGTAACTACAATCCCGTCCTTTTTCCTGGATTTGACCTACCGAATAAGACTTATCACTTGGTTTGTAATTTCATGGGGAACACGACGGGTGCCACATGTGGAGCAGGATCTTCTTACCCTTCCGGAGTATACTTTAGAATATGCGTATTGCATGTGTAGTGCCAGTGCACGTGTCGTCGGTGTTTGTTCACATATGGCAAAATTTAGGGTACTTTTTAATTTGCCATATTTCCTTATCGTGAGGACGGCCATCACAATAGGAGTGTACATGCCTCTGAAATAAAAATGTAAATATGCAAATTTCATAGTCGCATCAAAATGTGTTCCATAAAGGTGAAAGGTACATGTTTATGGTGTACAAATGAGTATTGTCTTTTCGGTTCAGAAAATCAGGAGCGTAACCGAAGCATAATTGCTATATAAAATAACGAAAAATTGTAAAAAGCAAAATTCAAAATAGAACTCAAGATACAAGAAGATAGTGTTCATATATAAAGACACACCTTGCAGGTTGAATATGCTGGATAAAAACATTTGGCACACCTGCTGTCTTTAGTTTTCGGCCAATTTATTTTACATTTGCTTTCAGCTGTCCCATTTCATAAATAGTCAAATGTCAAGCATTTTCACTTATAATTACACAACATATTTGTAAATATCATCCAAAGGAAGACAGCGTTAGTTTTAGATCTAAGACGAAAACAGACTGGATTATATTTTAATCTACAACAAAGGGAAGAAAATTAATCAAAAGTCGCAAAGTCAAGTGGTGAAAATTATTATGAATAAAGTACCATGGATTTTGCCATATGATTTTGGCTGCAGTTCTGTGGTATTTGGGAAATCCAAGACAAAGTAATCAATCTAGATATGATTTTATGAAATGGGACGAAGATTAAGAGGATGCTTACGTTGTAGATAGAGTGATCAGCGATTTTGTTGAAGAATGAGTGTATGTCTGTGTGTATGTGTGTGTTTACTCTAAATTTTCAATTGTATATCTTAATCATGAAATCGCATTTGCTTCCAGAGAATTCACCTTTCAAAGTTTATAACATTGATCTACTGTATACATACTGTAATTTATTTATCGTTGTTAATCAGCATAACATGTAGAAAATATACATATTTATCTGAAAGTGTGTACAGGATATGTATAGTGTTCTTTCGAGTGTGACCATCGTTCGAGTGAATGTGATAAAACAAGTAAACAAACATATGTCTTTTCTAATAAGACAATAAGACGTAAAAATGCTTCAACTTAATATACAAGATTTATGCAAGGTTAGTTAGAATTTATGATTAAAAGCCATTATCAGCGCTACATTATGTTTTGTTACAAAAGTTTAATTTAGCCTTATTATGCTTCTATTCAAAATATAGAACACAGTCATTTTAAACACATATGTACCAATTAGTGGAGAGACAAATCAAGAAAAATCGCTTATTTTAAGAGTTTAATGGACCGACATACCTCACGGCTGAAAATCCACATGATGATAGAGTATACATTATACTATCATTTTAGCCCTGTCGTAGAGTTTCCTCTCACGGTGCAGTTTTGGTAAAATTGCGGGAAAGCGTGATTTTCCGTTTTTTTCTTTCTTTCTTTTTCTTTTCATTATCAAACACGGGAACGCTTATAATTAATTATTGAATGAAGATATTAGCAAATATTTGCTATGAAATGAAATATAATGTATCAGCTTTCCGAAGTCGATTTTGACAAAATTAGTGGATCAACCAATACTTAAGAATTTTTAATATATCAAAGTTTGATAAAACATACAAATCAACTTTACAAGCCTTTTTATAATACTCATCATATAGCAGTTTTACTATTCAATATTCACCTCAATAAGGCCGTGTTCACACCAAACGTCGCGTACTGTAATCCTGGGGCCAGTTTCACAAAGCTGTCTTAGGATGGTCTTACGACATATCTTAGTCCTAAGTGGGTTTTACAAAGGGGTCTAACTTAGGACATCTCTTAAAGTTGGCCATAAAGGTATGACTACACGAGAGGTGTCTTATAATGGTCTTAGGATATTCATACGCTTATTTATATAAATTACACTTATTTTTTCGATTAATTTTGCAAATTATCTAATTATTATTTAATTAACTTATCTCCTTTTCCTGCTCGTAACTAAAACTTTATAGGTTGACGGATTATCAACAATGAACATTCAATGTATTTATATCAAGAATGCACGATTTTATCCTTTAACCTTATTATAACTGATACAGTGACAAATTGAATTCAGCTCACCTGTACAAAAAAATGATCATCAGTTTATTGGTTTTTTATGTATATTGATATATTATTAGCAGATTATTTATATAAACTACACTAATGTTTTATTTTAATTTTACAAATTATCTTATTATGGAATAATAATCAATACGTTTAATAATTCATGGCAAACACCTTCTACATTTACATGAATTTTCCATAAATCCATGTTAATATTTAAAAATTTAAAGAACTTGCGACAGGTTTAGGATATCTTAGCTAAGATCATCCTAAGACAGCTTCGAGACGAGGTCTGAGATATGTCCTAGGATAGTCATAAGAGGATCATAAGACATGTCCTAAAATATATCTTATGACAGGTCTTAGGATAGCTTCGTGAAACTGGCCCCTGTTTACAATTAGTTTTATGTAATGAACACTGGTTTCACATTAAATTTGTCCTCATCTGTACATCGGTTTTAATTACCTGTACATGACTATTGTTAACACCAGTAAACAACATGTACATGTAATTAACTGTACATAACATAGAATTGACCGAAAACATTCTCTGTTATCTTTTATTAGGCGTAGATCAATTTATATTTTTTTCCAATTATATTTTTTAGGGGAGGGGTAGATAAATTGTTTAAATTCAAATTTTGTTAAGAAAAATATATTTGTTTCAGGAGGAAGTGATAAAAACGTTTGATTCCATTAAAAAGAAGGGCTTGGGGTTTCAACATGGAGTTTAGAAAATGTTTCTGTATTTTATTGAAAAAATGTGTTCTTTTATTAATGTTATACAAAATGGCTTTGCCTTCGAAGATGAATGGTCGTTACCTTAAGAAAATCGTTCTATTGATTAAAACAGGCTAAAACAGCGTAACAATAGGCGAAAAGGATTTTGAAAATGATTGATTGATTGATTGTCGGTTGCTTAACGTCCAGTGGCAAATATTTCATGCATGTTCAGGACGAGAACAAATTCACAATAAACACAATAGGTAGGTCATGTAATAGAGGCCGTCCGAGATAAAGATCGGGACAATTTGGACTGCCATTGGAAAATGAGAGTATATTGGATAGGGACAGAAATTTTGCCTTGCAACAGGCCACCTACGGACCCCTCAAAGAGTTGTTGCAAGGTTCTTAACGTGCAGTGAGCATGGCACTCTATCTACACGAGGCATCGGATTCAATGTCCCAATTCTGACCAGACGTGGCTGAGTACTTGTACATCCCGAACAGCCAAACGGACGCCCCACTTTGGCAAGGGTTTTACGGCCGATCGGAAGAAGACCTACGTGACTATTCCCCGACACCTACATGGGGTGATTTTGGAAATGAATAGTCTTGACTGGAACTAACTGTAAAAAATAATCTTCTCCAAGACATGATGAAAATGGAAATTTTGTCATATAAAATGCAGGACCTTACAAGAAATAGTTGTGTGCAAAAAATGAAAATAATTTTCGCTCTAAGTACACAAGTCGTTCTGTCAACCAGTGTAAAATGAACATTCTATCAGCAATATATCCCCTCCCACTGAAAATCAAATGGTTCACTTAGTCTATTAAATTTAATCATGTTTATAAATGAGCAGTTTTTGAGTTTTGTCATATAAATAGGTAAATAACTTAATTCATAATATTATTATAAGCATTTGTATTCAATATATGTTACTTCCTTAAATATTCATACTAAAATCCACGTTCTTAATATCCAGTGTTATGTACACTTAACCCACACAAGGTCTAAATTGATTATTGACTGCATGTAGTCAAAACCTGATTTAAACTTCATGTAAACCTTGATTTTATCAATGGGAACGTAATAGAGTTTAGTTTAAATCATGTAATATTTTAGTGAGGAATTATCCTTTTTTATTTACAATTTAAATCAATAAATACATTTGAGTTATAACTAATTTTATTTCACAGCCAATATTTTGGTCCATTTTTTAAATCAAATGCTATTTCATTATGTCAGGAAAATGTTCAATAAAATTGTCTTTAAAAGTTTTAAACATATTACGGTACTACAATCGGTCGATACCTTTCTTTTGAATTTGCACAAGGTCATGCCCAGCGGGCACACCAACGTTGCTTCAACGTTGAAACAATGTCATGCTGAAACTTTGAATCAATGTTGAATTATAGGTTGAAAATGAAAGGTCATTTCAACGTTGAAAATACAACGTTGCATCAACGTTTAGATATCAACGTTGATTCAACGTTGAAAATGTTGATAATTAGTTTCTCTAATGTTTGTGCTATTTTCACATTTCTTGATCAGTGTGAGAAAATATTTAGTGAAATATCTGTTCTCTGCAAATGACTGGTTGAAATTTAATTATTACCTCAAAATTTCTTGGTTTCTTCTGAATTTTCCTAGTGTGACGACATGAAAAAGGCGACCATGAAATTGGGGTATAAACTCTAATTTGGCATTAAAATTAGAAAGATCATATCATTGGGAATATGTGTACTAAGTTTCAAATTGATTGGACTTCAACTTCATCAAAACTACCTTGACCAAAAACTATAACCTGAAGCGGGACAGACAGACGGACAAAAGAACGAACGGACAGACGCACAGACCAGAAAACATAATGCTCCTCTCCTATCGTAAGTGGGGCATAAAAATCATTTGAGAAACAGATTAGGACACTTTAACTTAAGTAATTAATATTTCTCCACTCTCAACAGTTAAATTCTAGTTATTTAAAAAGCTCGAAGCAATTTGGTAGACTAACAATCAGTACACTGTAACGCTTTTGGTGTAAGTTGGTCACCTCTTTCATATGTAAATAAAACACATTTTTGTTGGATGCTCCACACACTTTTTAGAGAAAAAGAAGATTGAAAGACATTTATTAAAATATTTGATTAGGATGAAAGTCAAATGCATATTCAGGACAAACATGAGAGCAGACATGCCGAGCAGGATTTTTAATGTACTAGCTCACTAACAGTTCACACATGTCACCTTACCCAGACACATTATTCTGATTCAAGGCTAACCACTCCTAAATGCTATATGTTTGGCGGAAAAGCGGCAAATTCCAATTTTAAAATCTTTGGTTTGACCTAACCTGCCATACAATTATTTAGTCAATATGAGTCATTAAAACAAGATGAAAAGAGCATTTATTTATTTTGAACATCTGGAATGGAATTTGAAATGTTCTCATCCTGCCTCTTCCTTTTCTTTCCTCCCTCCACCTCCGTGCCTTTCAGGGGCATATTTCAGGAACCTGGACATTTCACTCTTCATCATAGTTTTGTTGCTTCAACCGACTCAGGAAATGACTCTGAGACACAATCTGTTTGTAAAAACATAGTAACAATTAAAACACAGAAAGCCAAAATTATTCATTTCACATAAAAGTTCATAAAGCTACTGAGGATAATTAAAAATTAATGTAGTCTTGGAGTTGGTTAGGATGTACAGAGTTTCAAATTTATTTTCCAGTGAATTTTGCAAGTTACTTGCTAATATAGAATTTAAAATAATGCAACTTACCAAGAATTATTGTGAACAACTTTTAGGCACCAAATGAAATTTTGCGATTTTTCCGCTGATGTTCATTTTGGCCATCAAAGAATTATGGAGGACCCTGAAAAAATATATGCATCTAAATAATAAAAAAAATCGCAATCAGATTTAAGATGTTTTAATTTTACAGTTTACAATATGAAAATGCATCGAGTTTATCAAATAATTTTAACCAGACATCTTGGATGTTTTGCTGTTAAAATTTGCTCGTTAATTTCGATTTCTACATGTTCTTTTCTTGCATTTGTAGTGTTCTCTTTTTCTTGGCTTGTAGTCTTTCCTTCATAATTTTTGTAACCTGTTTCAAAATCATATAGTTTCCGTCACTTATTTTTTTAAGAAAAATATAATAAATTGCTTCGCTGAGCGCAGCTGGATACGACCGCAGATGTCCAACCCTGAAAAGTTGGGGCCAAAATGGACACAATATTCACGCTTGATACAGGTCTGAATTTGGATTGTAATTAAATTTTGACACATAATAGGTTTCTGACACAGAATAACTGTAGTCAAAGAACTTCAAATTGGCTATATGATTTGAATTTATATTCAATTTTTGCTTTTGTGCAATACACTATGCGAATTGACCTCCCCTCAAAAAAAAAAAATTACCCTGTTTTTTGGGTTTGTGCAATACACGATGCTGTTGAATATTAACCCCCAAAAATTTTTGAAGAAATTTTCTTTTAATTTCTGAAATCTGAAATGAGAAAAATTGTCCCCTCAATTTTTTCACCTCCCTTTCCTTATTCAAAAAATAATTCTTTCCCTCAAGTTATGGTCAGTATCTCAGACAATCACCATTTTTAATACATAATTTACAAGCAGTGTAAGGAGGTAATCAAACATTGTTATTTAAATTGATTTGGATTACCTCCCTTACACTGCTTTAATTTGTCTCAATTGTCCTTTAACCAGAAAACCCTTGTTTTCTCCTTTTCTGCCCCTAATTCCTAAATGGTTTGAGCCATAACCCCTCAAAGTCAATCCTAACCATCCCTTTGTAGTATGGAAATTTGTGGTATAATTTCAGAGATTCATACACTTTAACACAAGTTATTGTCTGAAAACTACAAAATGCTTATTTGGGCCCTTTTGGCCCCTTATTCCTAAACAGTATGGACCGTAACCCCAAAATCAATCCCAACATTCCTTTAGTGGTTATAAACCTTGTGTTAAAATTTTATTGATTTCTATTTACTTATACTAAAGTTATTATCTGAAACCATCTGTCTTCGGACGACGCTGACGACGACAACGTGATACCAATATACGACCAAAAATTTTAATTTTGCGGTCGTATAAAAAGGTATAATCAGGATGATACAAGTACAATTGTTGAAAATGTTGTGTTTCCAAATCCATAGTTGTGATTAAATACGATACATTACTTTTAATATGATACTATTTACGTATCCCTTTTAATTTTCGTAAAGTACAAAAGAAAGGAGAAATTTACAGGAAAGACATATGTGGAAAACAAATGACAAATTAAACGGAACAAATATTAGATATCAAATTATATCGCAAACCAACGGATAACTTCCAATATTTAGATAAATCATCAGCTCATCCCGCCTCTGTATTTAAGGGATTTCTAATTGTGAAGTTACACGATTCATTCGATCGTGTAATAACAAAGATGACCTCGACACACAAATCAAACTATTTAAACACAAGCTTATACTCACGGGGACACAAGGAAAATGAAATTAATCCACTAGTTAATAAAGCACTACGAAAAAGTAGGCAAAACACATTATGTTATAAAACAAAAACAAACAGAAAAGTCAACCACTA